>JAJMLR010000022.1:177176-212687 GCA_030569745.1 Petasospora bimundalis
AAAAAAAAAATGAAAATAAGATTACGAGCTCGTCTCTAAAATGTGAGAGATCACCGAATTCAGAAGAAATCGTGCTCTTTTCAGACGATGGCATGAAAGCAGCAACCCGTTCCTGGATGATCAGGAAAGAGCAGCCATCAACGACAAAGACCGGGAGGAAATAGATTTGTGTATAAACTAAAGAATTAAACTGTGACTTTTATGTATTCTCATAGATTTCAGTATTAATAAATAAAAATGGCCGGCTGCAGCTGACTCATTCAAAAGAGGTCCAGGCATCGGGTTTATTACAAGGGGCCCAGGCTCCAGACCATGCACTGCTTACAACCTACGTCAAGCTCCACAACGCCCTACGGGCTTAAACGGTTCGTGTACGCATATCGGCATATCAGCTTTTCATCAAGTGGGGGATATATAAGGCATAATCTTTCCCCCCCTCTCTCATTCTATGACATAACCTCTCATTTAAGTATACGGCAGTGTTACGAGCCCTCGCTTCCTGATTTAGTGAGAGATTATAAAGTCTCATCATCAAATTAAAGTCTCATCATCAAATGTCATCTCCTCTTGCAACCAGAAATCACGACCAAAGGCCGTATTTTACTAGACTCATCAGTCACGTTTGCACAAAGTACTCACTGATGAGCTCCAAGATTAGGATCCTTAAGGAGCTTCGTGTCTTGGAAGAAGATGCATCGGCATTACCAGACATTAAAATCACACTCACGGATAATGTTCATCTTCTTTATGCTGACATATATGTCAAGCATAACCAAATATACAACAAAGATACCCCTTATAGACTTAAAGTCATGTTGACGGAAGAGTATCCATTTGTCGCTCCGGTATGCCTCTTTATGAGTACTGAAGATACCGTCGTCCCTATCCATCCACATATCTACTCAAATGGTCATATTTGCTTAGATATACTTGGGTCGGGTTGGACGCCAGTTCAGACCATTCAGTCTCTTCTTTTATCACTCCAAAGTTTCTTGGCTTCAAATACAAGAAATGAGAGACCTCCCGATGATGCTTCTTATGTCAAGCGTGCACCAAAGAATCCAAAGAAGACTAACTTCATCTATCATGATGATTCTGTTTGATTCCCTTGTATTTCAGGTTTATATTATGAGTTTATGAGTTTTTTTTTTAATATCTAAATGTTTACGAAAACATCAGATCAACAATCCAAATGATCTTAGTTATACAAATTTAGGTTTAGGTCCCCATCCTCACACCTTGTAGTCCCTTTCCGCTAACAACACCAAACCAGTCGCCCATAGGAGACCAACAGGCATCGTTAACCTCCATGGTATCCGTGTATGCAAAGTCTGGATGATCTAGTGTCTCCATATTGTGGTGTTTTCCACCAACATTAGCAGCAGTTCCACGACGTACATCCCATACCAGCGCTTGAGAGTCATCACCACCAGAAAGGAGATAAGGTTGTGTAGGATGCCACTCAATACTATTCACGCTCGATGCGTGAGATGTCAATGTGAGTACTGGTAAGCCTGGATATCTCATATCCATAATACTGATCTTATCAGATTTGGCTGCAAATGTCGCAATCACATTGATATCTGTGTTTGAAGTTGCAATCCTCAAAAGTGAGATGGATTCTCCATGAGAAGGAACCGATGCAGATGAGTTGGTACTGACCGATGCAGATGTTCCTGTAGGTGATGGTTCGTATATGATAGTTGAGTGTTCTAAAGATCTAAGATCAAAAACACGCATTGATCCATCACAACCAACACTGGCAAATATATCAGTGCTTCCCTTGATGAACTTGACATCAAATACTTCAGAATCATGTGCAATTAGCTGTGTCTTGGGGTAATTCGGTCTCTGTAAATCCCATACTGTACAAGTCGTATCAATGGAAGAAGTAATCACTAGGTTGGGATTCACTTTATTCCAGTCAAAACTGGTTAAAGGAGCATATGACGCGACACCAGCTCTCTGTGTATCACATGGTTTATTTGCCAGTGTGGCCCGTTTCACCAACATAGGGTCCTGGTATCCATCGAGCTCCCATACTCTCAGCTTGTCGTTTGTCGTCAGTAACTTGTGTGTCTGGCCCGAAGGGTCCCATGCCAGTTTGGTGATAGGTAATGCAACATTGGCATCACACAGTCTATTAAATGTCAGTCCTTCACTAGTTGTACCATTGGCATGTTCCACGAGGGATGGTGTTCCCTGAATAATCTCCACTTTGTTCATAGAATCCTCCTTGTATGTACCGATAGCAACGGTATGAACTCCCTGTGAGACGCCCGAGGAGCCCCACGCAGCACGTGAAAGTGGCCAGTGTGTCTCATAATAAGCTGAGCGTACTGGTAATTGTGCCTGCACTAACGGAGAGTGTTGTGGTGATGTGGCAATTTGTGGATATCGTTCATAGTCGATGTAATTATCTGTGAAGTTATTCGTGTTAGTAAAAACTCAAAACTAGCTTTACCTTTGATTCATCTCGTCCCAATGAAATTAAAACTTACTGGGCTTATAACCAGAACCAACAGAGAAGGAACTTCTCTTTTGCCTGCTCCAATCCATCTTCAATGCTCGTTATTAACCTGTTAATGTATTGTCAACACAGGCAAAGCCGTGAGAAACCTGTCAATTTCGCCCACCCCCGCCAAAATAAAAAGGGCAGGGCTGCATAACCTATTCCTCTGTACCGTTGAATAACAATTTATCTGGTTTCCTAGGCTTACGAAAGTTGTTTCTATTAAAGTACGTCATATCGTTTAGCATTAAATAAGGGGGTGATCAACCAATCAGTTGTCGGCAGCAACGTCCTCCACAGAAGGACAAGTACACAACAAGTTCAAATCACCGTAAGTGTCATCTAATCTGGAAACCGTTGGCCAGAACTTGTTCTTCTTCAAGAATGGCAATGGGTAAGCAGCTTGTTCTCTAGTGTATCCTCTAGTATCCCAATCTGGGGATGAAACAACATCGATCATGGAATGTGGGGAGTTCTTCAAGACTTGACCCAATGGCTCACCCTTGACCAAAGCATCAATCTCTGACTTGATGCTGATTAAAGCATCACAGAAGCGATCGAGTTCCTGTTTGTTCTCTGATTCAGTTGGTTCAATCATCAAAGTACCTGGGATAGGGAAGGCCAAAGTAGGTGGATGGAATCCATAATCTTGGAGTCTCTTGGCAACATCAATGGCTTCCAATCCTTGGTTCTTGTAAGATCTCAAATCCAAAATAAACTCATGACCACAGAACTGGAATTCAGCAGAGGAACCAACAAATGCAATATCATAGTATGGTTTCAAACGGGTCATCATGTAGTTGGCATTCAAAATGGCAATAGAACTGGCAAATGGCAAACCCTCGGCACCGAGGAGTTTGATGTATGAATATGAAATAGGCAACACAGAGGCTGAACCATAAGGAGCAGCAGAGACTGCATCGATGGATTTTTCAGTTTGTCCAACAACTTCTGAAACCTCATGCTTTGGCAAATATGGAACCAAATGTGTAGCGACACAAATTGGGCCAACACCAGGACCACCACCACCGTGTGGAATGGCAAAAGTCTTATGCAAGTTCAAGTGGCAGACATCGGCACCCAAATCACCAGGAGAAGTCAATCCTACTTGAGCATTCATGTTAGCACCGTCCAAGTAGACCTGACCACCGGCAGAATGCACCAATTCAATAGCGGTCTTAACACCAGCTTCGAAGAGACCATATGTGGATGGATAGGTAATCATGATAGCAGCCAAGTTGTCTTTGTGCTGCTCAACTTTAGCCTCTAAGTCCACAAGATCCAATGAACCGTTGGCAAGACACTTAACTGGAATGACCTTCAAGTTGGCCATAGCGGCAGATGCTGGGTTTGTACCATGAGCAGACACTGGAATCAAACAGATGTTTCTGTGAGATTGGCCAGTACTCTCTAAGTAAGCCTTGATCACTTTCAAACCAGTGAACTCACCCTGAGCACCAGAGTTTGGTTGAAGAGTAGTTCCAGCAAAGCCAGTGATGTCAGCCAAGTCGGCCTCAAGCTCAGACACAAGCTGAGCATAGCCTTCAGCTTGATTCTTTGGAACAAATGGATGGAGAGAACCAAATTCTGGCCATGACAATGGAAGCATCTCAACGGTACCATTGAGCTTCATAGTACAAGATCCCAAAGTAATCATGGAGTCAGCAAGGGAAAGATCCTTGGCTTGAAGGGAGTGTAGGTAACGCAACATGGCAGTCTCGGAGTGATGCAAGTGGAAAACAGGGTTAGTCATAAACTCTTGTTCTCTAGTCAGGCTTTGTGGGAACTCTGGGAAAGACTCGATAGATGCGGAAGAGAATGTAGAGGCAGTGAAGATCTCAATCAAGTCGGCGAGGTCCTTCTCGGTAACAGTCTCATCCAAAGCCAAAGAGACAGTGGAATCGTCAACTTTGTACAAGTTAATCTGGTACTTTTCAACGGCAGTTTGAAGTAATGAATCAGCAGAGACACCCTCGAGTTTAACGGTCAAGGTATCAAACCATTTGTCATTGACAATGGTGTGCTTCTTCGAGATCTCACTGGCCAGAATTGTGGTAAATCCGTAAACTCTCTGAGCAATCTCTTTCAACTTCTCTGGACCATGATAAACAGCATAGTTAGCTGCCATGTTAGCAAGCAATGCCTGAGCTGTACAGATGTTACTTGTAGCCTTATCTCTCTTAATGTGTTGTTCTCTGGTTTGCAAGGCCAATCTAAGGGCCTGGCCACCAAGTCTGTCCTTGGAAACACCAATGATACGACCTGGGATCTTTCTGTTGAGCGACTGAATAACGGAGAAGAATCCAGCGTGTGGTCCACCGTAACCCATTGGAACACCAAAACGTTGAGAGTTACCCAATGCGATATCAGCACCAAATGTTGATGGTGGTTTGAGGAGGGTAAGGGCGAGCAAGTCTGTAGCAACGGCAAAGAGACCCTTGTTGGAATGAGCGATCTCAGAGATCTTTTCTAAAAGTGAGTAGTCGATGATCGAACCGGATGATCCTGGGTATTGCACCAGAACACCACAGACTGATGACTTGATTTTTTCCAATTCTGCAACTCCTTCAGCAGAGGACAAATCCAAAGTGACAAGCTCCACCTTCAATGGGATAGCCCTGGTCTTTATAACAGAGTAAGTTTGAGCGTGAATGTCTTTGTCAACGACATAGACGTTTTTCTTCTTCTTACTGTGAGAGAAGGACAATGCCATGGCCTCCGCAGCAGCAGTAGCCTCATCGAGCAAAGAGGCATTAGCAACAGGGAGACCAGTCAAATCGGAGATCACAGTCTGGAAGTTGAGAAGAGACTCAAGACGACCCTGTGAGATTTCCGGTTGATAAGGAGTATAAGAGGTGTACCACTCTGGCTTCTCTAAGATGTTTCTTTTGACAACTGGAGGAGTGATAGTGTTGTAGTAACCACGACCGATAAAAGATCTAAACACTTTGTTCTTTTTGGCAATGGATTGAAGACGTTCAATCATCTGAGTCTCTGTGTAACCCTTGGATGGCTGTACTTTCAACTTACGCTTGATGAGGATCTGCTTTGGAACAACGGCAGAAATGAACTCGTCAAGATCTGAGTATCCCAAAGACTTCAGCATGTGAGAGACATCATCAGAGTTTGGACCCAAATGACGACGCTGGAATGTATCCAATGGCAAAAGACGTTCTGCTGGAGACAAAACTGTCAATGAACGGTCATAGATAGAGTTGAATTGTTTAGAAGAAACATCTGAGCTTTGGTAACGACAAGAGACACTAAACTTGGAGAGAAGGGAGCTCTTCATTGTGGCATGACGCGCCTGAGTGCGTGCTGCATTGGTAGCAGCAGCCACTGATCTAAGTCTGAGCATCCTGTCTTGAAGTGTTTACAACGAGGCAAGTAACGATAGAGATCTCGTTCAACAATGGTGAAAAGTTTGAAGAGGAGGAAGAAACACATGGAAATTGGGCCGCTTTTATTGCGAAGCTTGATGTTCTCCTACCAGATGACTCGGGTAGCCCCTTGTTTAGCATGTGGAGATGCCATCGCCCGGAGTCACAACAAACGCGTTATCTCAGCGCAACAGAGTCACATTTTTATGGGCAGAGCGCGGGTCGGAGTCGCAGCCCCGGAGATTCACAGATCATTCTGCGCACTAATCGAACAGCAAAAAGTGCTTGACTCCTCCCAGTTTTATTTCAGGGGCCCAACGGCTCTCCCAGATCCCTGAGATCCTACTATTGGAAAGCACAACTCCTATTGTTCTCTGGTGGCCCACCAAAAAAACGGTCACTGGTGCATGGGATCGTACTTCTCTTGTTGTCCTTGTGTTCCACACTGATCACCACCCCTTATCTCCAGATACGTCTCTCTGTCGCGCCATTTATTTCAGATATGATCTTTCTACACTTTCTACATGGGACTTAAAATCTTTTTCGAATATATCATGACAGTTAATGCATTACGTTAAAAGGGCATGGCGGCATGGCCAGCCCTACTTTTTCCTCTCTGTGATCCTCTTTGTGATCCCCTTTGTGATCCTCTCTGGGATCCTCGTTGTGACGCCCTCTTGTATCCTCCGCGTTTTCCTCTTCTAGCACCATTACTATGACCGGATTTTCTTGACGGCGTAGATCTTTCTGTAGTTTGTGAAGCCCTGATAGTGTCGATGATCACCTTGTTTTCTTCTAGCTGCTTCTGATTCCAGAACTTGGACGTCATACCAGTAGCTGTCCCATCAAACTCCTTCTTTAACTGAATAAGTGACCCAGAAAAGTGGTGGAAATAGCCCTTTTGTTGCTCATTGATAAAGCCTTTCAAATTTCTATACTCCGCATCATTTTGAGGTAACTTCAAAGCCATGTCTTTCAAAGTCTCTGGAGTACAAACAGAAGAGCTCCTGAGGAAACCGAGTCTCCCCATAATCTCGCCTTGTTTATCCTTCAGTCTAGCGTGTGCTTCAACGAATCTCATCTTTTCGTCATCGTTGGTAAATCTTGTCTCTTGGAGCGTAATTCTCGTTGGTGCAGCTCTTGATGGTGTTACCACTGGTGCTGCGATTCCAGATGAAGTACGTTGCATGTGCGCCCTGGCACTAACAATCCTTGGTGTCGATGGTAGTCTAAACTCATCAAGTTGAGCACCATTCAAGATACGGTTGTTCCCTATCTCAGAGGTATTACGTCTTGAAATATTGTTTCCATTGCTTGTTGGTGCACGCGATGATGCCGGTGTTGAAAACTGCATCACAATTTTCTTTTGGTTTCTCAGCAAGTTGTTTGCGTTTGGTCCCAACTTTATGTAACTTGAGGAAAACCCAGCACCATTCATCAGGAAGTACTCCGCCAAAATTTTCTCCGAAATCAAGTGATAGGCAATTCTATCCAACGAGTTTTTATCAGCATCTTTACCCGACGAGTAGAACTCTAGTTGATCATGTCCAGCTTGCACAATCTTTCCAGCCTTGGAACCTTTGAAAATATCCTTGACATAAGACAATGTAACCTTTTCATTTTGTAGCTCCTTAACCAATTTGACTAAGTTGGTGGCATGCTCAGTAACATCTTTCTCGACCATCTTAGCATTCCCTTTATTGCAGCAGTTATCACATTGTTTATGGCAGCCTTTTCGGTCGAAAACTTCACTGAAGTATCTAAGAACCTGCTCTCTACGACAGTCGGTGATGTTTTCACAGTACTCACTCACCTTTCTTAATTTATCCTGATGTTTCTCCTTACCAGCACGATCCAAATCCCTGTCTTTTGCAATCATTTTCTGTAACAAGATAGCATCTGCAATGGTATAATAAAGAGTACACCAAGAGTTCTGGCCATCTCTTCCAGCTCTACCAGTCTCCTGGTAGTAGCCTTCCAATGTTCTCGGCAACGTCAAGTGAATTACAAATCTAACATCGGGTTTATCAATACCCATACCAAATGCTATTGTAGCACAAATGACCTTTATCTCGCCTGACTGCCATTTCTTTTGAACAGACAGTCTGTCATCTGGCTCCATTCCTGCGTGATAGTAAGCCGCCTGGACACCTTGGTTGTATAGTTGAGATGATGTCTTCTCACATGCATTTTTGGAGTGACAATAAATGATACCAGTCATCCCGTTGAATTTGCCTTTGATATTTCGTTCAATGTCCCTCATGCAATCCTTTTTTGGGAGAACCTCATAAAACAAATTAGTTCTATTGAAACTTTGTCTCAAGAACACCGGGTCCTTTAGTTTCAAGTTATGAATGATATCCATTCTTACTTGATCATTTGCAGTAGCGGTCAAAGCCATCAAAGGTATATCTGGGTAAGTGTCTTTGAAAAAAGATAAAGCAGTGTAGTCTGGTCTGAAATCATGACCCCAGGAACTCACACAGTGTGCTTCGTCGACGACAATCCTGGCTAGCTTTTTGTCTTTATAGAGTTTGGCGATCGCATTCTGTGCCTGCTTTGAAGCACTAATCATCTCCGGTGAAAGATAAACCAAGTCCAACAGGCCATGAATAAAAAGGTTAAATGTTGTACGTCTCTCTTCGGCGGATCCTTTACTACTTACCATACCGGCTCGGATGTTCTTCTCCCACAAGTGTTCAACTTGATCCTGCATCAACGAGATTAACGGGGAAATCACTATCGTGGTACCTTTAGTTCTTCCAGAATTCACAATGGCTGGGAGCTGGTAACACAAAGACTTACCACCACCAGTAGGCATCAAAACAAAGACGTCCTTACCGGCCAATGTGGCATTCACGGCCTCAAGCTGGTTCGGTCTAAATGACGGTAGTTTGAACACTTCCCGAAGCTTACCAAACAGCTCCTTTGACCACGGATGAGATTCACGTGGAGCCGGACGCTGGGCCAATAACTCGTCGAGCTCATTGTCTGGGAACTGGGAATCCATATCGTCATCCCGTAAAGGACTGCTTGGGACATTTTGAATGAAGTCTGGAACTAGCTCGGGCTGTTCTTTATCAGGTTGACTCAGAACTTTGCGAACCTGTGGGGGTATATCGAAGTCATCCAGATCACTATCAGTAACAATTTCAATAGCTTCTGCCTGTGTGGCACCGACCTCCCTCTCATCGTCAAACCCCTCATCAAAGTTGTCATCCTCAATGTTCACCACTTCAACCTCATCAACGCCAGAGAAAGGTGTATCTTCTGATCTCATATTGATCTCGCGCTGCATATTATCAGTATTCACAACATCATCCTCATCACTTGACGACTCAAATCTCCTGCCATCATCTTCATGTTGGATTTCATCCTCTTCTTCAGAAAGGTCGCTCAAATTCCTCAAGTTATGAACCTCGCTCTGTGACACTTTGATAACCTCATCTTCACCCGATTCATACTCGTTTTCATCTATAGGAGCTTCCGAAGCGTCAACAAAGTCATCGTCATCTTCAGAACCCATATCACCGACAACGAAATCGCCCAACTCCTCCCGGATGGCTTGTGAATCTTCCGGTTGGCTAGTGAGCAGACCGTCCATGGTATGAATGCCTTCATCAGAGTCCTCCATTTCATCCTCATCTTCGAGGTTGGGCTCAGGTGGAGGCATGCCTTGTAGGTATCTGGTAACAGCACGAGAAGGGCGATTAAAAGACCTTTGCTCTTCTTCAGTTCCATCTTGAATCTCCTCAACATCCTCCACTGTGATATCCTGAAAGTCGTAGTTTGAAGCACTTCTTTTGTTATCTGGTGTAGATCGCCTTATTGGTGTGGGATCCAAAACTCTAGAAGAGTCTGGGACTTGGATGTGACTGGCCATAACCCTTGAGCTAGTATTGGTTTCTGTTTGTACTGAAGTCTCAGCGGTCGACTGAATAGTCTGAATAGTGGATGGAAGTATAGATGCTGAATGTGGTTGTGCTATCAATGCCAAATCCAATCGTTTTTTGATCGTGTTCTGGGTGGCCTCTATTGAAATGAGCCTTCCACCCAATTCGATTCTTTTCTGTCTCTTGGTATCTTCAGATAATGCAGTTGATGTTTCGATAGATACTCTCTCTACCAATAAGGCAATTCTCTTTTCGCACACATCAATATACCTCTTCTGGATAGAAATGAGATCTGGCTGTGGTATTGCCGAGGTGACTGTTGTGGTAGGCTTTTGCATGATCATGGAAGTTACTCTTGTTGCTGGCTCAGACTGTACCAAATTAGAAGAGGATCTCTTATTAAAATCATAATTGTTGAATGCGTCATTTAGTTCTGAAGCATCATCTGAATCGTTCGTGTCGTTGAAATGGTTCTCATCGTAGCCCTTTGTCAAACTTAAAGTCTTTCCAGGATTGTTCACTGCAGTTTTCTGCCTCTTGGTTGCTAAGACCTCTGATACATTACCTTTTCTTTTATTGATCGTGGGTGTTACTTCACGTTCGTCAAACGTTAAATCAATGATTGGGGCGTTTGCTGGTGTTCGGTCTAAACGAGTAGATTTCTCAATATGTTGATTTGTATGTGGTTCTGGAGAGTGAGGAGGTGAGTGGCTACTTCCTGATGACCGTAGCGCGGTATCTCTCTTTGCAAGTCTGAGCCCAGTGGTTCTTGAGGAACGATCAACGTTTCCAACCAATGAGGCAATGTTGAACCCTGAACTTTGTCGTTGGGGCTCTTGAGCGCTTGGTTGTGGCGCATCTTGCATATGGTTGTGTTGGAGATCACTAGTGATTCTGGGCCGTACGGGTACATTGGTAATATTTCTCAATGATCCAACTATATCTGTAAAGCCGCCACGTGAGGGTAAGTTGGCCTTTGATTTCTCGAGCCAGTCCATTTGGGCTTTCAAGTTATTTCGTACCGCCATAGTAAGAGATCAGCTTGTCTTTGTCCGGCCTAGAATGTGGCCGTTTGAGTACCAATGTGATATTGGTAGGTCCTTCAGATGATTAAAAAGACAGTACCCGGTGAAGTGTCCCTGTATAATTGAGTGATCGCCTTGATTTGCCACTTACGCATCACCTTTCTTAGGGCGCTTTCTTTGTTTACACTTCAAGAATAAGAGGCGCGTTAGACGTGAAGCGGAAGACCAGAGCCACGTAACTCTGGTGCTGGAAAATACGCTTGGGAAGCGTGCAGAGCTAAGAATAAACCAGCACGCAGTTTCGCGTTCTGTTCGCGTCTGAGCGTGTTTGAAGGACGGATCACATTAGACATTGCCTTCATTAAGCCATACGTTTAGAAACTTAAGGAGTAAAATCTTGATCGCATAATGGCTAAGGAACGCACAGAAGAAAACCTTCCTTGGTAAGTATCCACAATCCCGTCTTATCGGCTTTTTTTTTTGCCTCCCAGTACATAGAAATTAGCCATGAACTGGGGCAAAACGCGTATTCATTAGCGTATGAACTGACCATAGAACAGGGTGGAAAAGTATCGTCCAACTTCCCTTGATGATGTGTATGGCCAACCGGAAGTAGTGGAGACAGTTCGTCGCTTTGTGCATGATGGTCGTTTACCTCATTTACTTTTCTACGGTCCTCCAGGTACTGGTAAAACTTCCACCATCATTGCACTTGCCAGAGAGATCTATGGCAGTAATTATAAAAACATGGTTTTAGAATTGAATGCATCAGATGATCGTGGTATTGATGTTGTGCGAAACCAGATCAAGGACTTCGCCAGTACCATGCAGATCTTTTCTAAAGGTTTCAAATTGATCATTTTGGATGAAGCCGATGCGATGACCAACGTCGCCCAGAATGCTCTCAGAAGAATCATTGAGAAGTACACCAAAAACACCAGATTCTGTATACTGGCTAATTATGCTCACAAATTGAACCCAGCGTTATTGTCACGTTGTACGAGGTTCAGATTCTCTCCATTAAGTGAAAACTCTATTAAAGACAATATTCAAAAAGTTATCATTAAGGAACACTTAAACATTTCCGATGAGGCTCAGAGTTCATTACTCAAATTATCCAAAGGTGATATGAGAAAGGCATTGAATGTTTTACAAGCTTGTAAAGCTGCCACTGATGGTGAAATCACTGAAGAGATGATTTATGAAAGTGTGGGTGCACCACATCCAAAGGACATTGAAACGATTTTGGATTCAATCCTGAAAGATGATTGGACAACATCTATTGCCACATTACAAAAGATCAAGCAGTTGAAGGGACTGGCATTGATTGATCTAATACAAGGGTTTGCTGAGATTTTAGACCAATTCGAATTGAAGACAGCGACAAGAGCTTCTATTTTGAAAGGATTGGGAGAAATCGAGTATGCTATTTCCAAAGGTGGTAATGAGAAGATCCAATCAAGTGCCAGTATTGGTGTTATCAAGGAAAGTTTAGAGTTGGAAGTTTAGCATAGTTTCGCTTTTAAATCTGGGGAAGAAGTTGAAAAATAAAAAATAAAAATACATAAAGCTATCTACCTGAAACTTGTAGTTAAAGTGTTAATGAGCCCGGTGAAACGATGAATAATATCAATTACATAAGAGGGAACCTATTTAAAGTTGGACGTCCAGCTATAGTGGCACACTCCTGTAACTCGGAAGGTTATTGGGGTGGTGGTTTTGCTGCTCAACTTGCAAAGCGGTTCCCACAGCAGGAACTAATATACGAGGAGCATTGTGAAGCACACACACCCGAGCAATTATTGGGTACCACTCTCTTGATTACTAGTGAAGATTCCACTTCTGAGCAGTTCGTTATTGCATGTCTTTTCACCAGTGTCGGTGGTGGAGGTGAAGCCGATAGTGTTGATGATATTTTGACAAACACAAGGCTCGCGCTGAGTGATATGGAAAGGCAGTTGAACGACACTAAAGATAAGACACTGTTAAAGATTAAGCAAAATCAAGGTAAATGGATAATTAATATGCCAATGATCAATGCAGGAATATTTAGGGTGCCCTGGGAAAAGACTGAAGCTGTGTTGGTAAGAACTCCATTAGAGTACAATGTCTACGTAATTTGATCCATTAAACGTCATTCTTTCAATACATGTGTTTTTCTAAAAAGGATTCTGGAGCTGTGAAGCTAAATCCTTTGAACATTGAATCATCAAATTCCAATTTCCTCGTTGTAGGTGGAATATCAATCCCCTTTGAATCTTTCTTTGTAAGTTTCTTCTTAATCAGTTCCGATAATGCACGATCTGTTTCCTCTTTAGCCTTAATCATTTCATCCAAGTCGAAGTTCTCACAAAGTGCAGGATCTGTGATTGTTGGTATGATAGGAGGTATGTTATCCCTCAGATTATTCCAATTGATGTGTTTGAAGAATGCATATTTCTTAAAAGTGTCAAACTGTTCATCAACTTGGAATCTCTTTATTGGGTTCTTGTTTAATAATCTTTGTAATAACTCCACTGCATAAACAGATAGATGTAATCCATCATACTGGATTTTCCCCTTTTTCATAATCTTTGTTTGAACCTCTTTCATATTTCGACCATGGAAAGGTGTCTTTCCGACTATTAGATCATACATCATCACACCAAATGACCACCAATCAGCTTGATATGAGTACTCTTCACCGTTCAATACCTCTGGTGCAGCAAACTCGGGTGTTCCCAAGATTGAATGACATTTCTCATCCATTGATGATAATCCAAAATCTGTTAGTATAACATGACCTTGTGAATCCAATAAGCAATTTTCCGGTTTAAGATCACGATAAACAATACCTAAAGTATGTAAATGATGTAATGAATCTGCAATTTGTGATAAATAAAAAGCAGCACTTCTTTCTGTTATACATTTACCTGGTTGTAAAGCTATATGATTGAAAAGCTCACCGCCTGGTATGTATTCTAAGATGAAATTGATATCTTCGTTATCATGGAAAGTGAAGAACAATTTGACAATAGAAGGATGTGAAATTTTAGCCAATATATCTCTTTCATTACGCTGAGTCTTTAACACATCTGTATAAATTGATAATTTTGCCTTTTTGATTGTTTTTTTAGCAAATAATCTTGAAGTATGAATATCTTTAACTAAATGAACTTCACCAAATGAACCAACTCCAATTAGTCTTTGTGGTATGAAATCGTTTATGGTACGATGCAATAAAGATTTCACTTCATCTGCTTGATAATCTTTCTTCAACTGATATTCTTTTGAATCCTTTGCCTGTTGTGAAAATGAAAGACGAGCTTTCAAAGTTGATGATGAACGTCTACGTCTTGTTGAAGGTCTATCAATTGATAGATGATCCATTGATGGTAATGAGTCCATTTCATTATCTGATTCCTCTGCAAATACAGAATGGTGACGAAAAGGCATTTCCTCTGTCTCTATCTCTATCTCTATCTCTATCTTTATCGGTAATCTGTCTCCACGGGTATATGTTGATGAGTTGTTATATGAGAAAGATTGGGAAAAGAAAAGAAGAAAAGAAAACAACTATAAGAAAGTAAAGTATATTTATATTCAACTGGTCATCACTTAGTTTCTTCTCCTCTTACCTCTCTCAACACCCTTTCTATTCTTCTCTATCTTTCATAGCTGTGTTATGTCTAATGAAAATTGAGATGGACCTCCTCTCGGGGACTGAAAAGTGCGTCCTCACGTGACCTATGCGCAGACCCCTAGATCTCTTAGAACTCCTAGATCTCTCTATGTCAACTGATATATTCTTTGATATTCGT
Organism: Petasospora bimundalis; assembly: GCA_030569745.1. NCBI lineage: Eukaryota > Fungi > Ascomycota > Saccharomycetes > Phaffomycetales > Wickerhamomycetaceae > Petasospora > Petasospora bimundalis. The sequence goes on from JAJMLR010000022.1 coordinate 191,787, forward strand.
ATTCATATATATATATGTATATATGTATATATATGTTTATATATACGTATACGTATATATATGTAGATATGTATATATATGTATATGTATATCTCCAACTTTCAATAGAAGTACCGAACAGTCCTTATCGCTAAGCGATCCCAATACGTACAAAAGTACAGTTAACTAAAATTCATTATCAACTCGGATCGTGAAACTCTCGTAATGTAAGTTGGTATAACCAATCAGTGGTTCTGCTAATGAGGTATTACATCTGTATAGTGTCTACCTTATCGTATATGTCTATATTCTCATAGTGTTGTAGCTGTATCATTCCAGTCTCGAGATTAATGGAATGACGCCTAACTTTGTATTAGTCAATATTCTCATATCCATTATATCTATCAGTGTCTATTAAACCATTAAGCCATTGATCATTGACTATCAATTACCAACTAAATAACTAAATAACTAACTAAATAACTAAATAACTAACTAAATAACTAAATAAATAACTAAATAAGTAAATAGCTTCGAGAGGACTCGAACCCCGAACATTATTAAGCGCTGTTTTTTTTTTATTTTTTTTTTTTACTTTGGACACTTTTTAGGACCTTCCCAAAGTTCTGTTTCATCTTCAATAAACCTGTCATAGCCCCCCCTCCTCCTATACCACTATCACTAGCTATTCACCCATCTTGGAACTGAAACCACATCACCCTTTACCCTCCATCCCCATATTCCCATATTTCCCGCACCACTATTGAACCATACCTTTAGACGGGCTGAGTCCCCCCCCCACTACGCGTTCAATATGCTCTCAACAAGAAGTCTTGATTTATACAACTACTCAAGCTATGAATCAAGAGTCTTACGAATCATCTCCATCTCCTCGTGCTCGGCTTCGCTTGTGGCCTGCCTGGTGATGTACTACACCTATTTGGCAATCCATCCTTCACGTCGGAAGTTCCGTCATCAATTGATTTTCTTTTTGGTTACTTTTGATTTTTTGAAATCAATTGCAATGATTGTTTTCCCAATTTTAACATATTTAAACCCAGAAGAAGTTGGTCAAAAGACTATTAATTTCTTAGGATTCTTTACTGCTTTCTCCATTGAAGGTAGTGATTTGGCAATTTTATCATTTGCAGTTCATACATTCTTTACAATATTTTATCCTCATAGAACCGGTGGACTCTATTTCATTAGAAATTATGTTTATCTTTGTTCTATATTGATACCTATGTTATTAGCAGGGTTGGCATTCATTAATAAGGGTAATGCTTATCAACCATTAACAGTTTTCTGTTATTTACCATTAAGTCCAATAGCTTATAGATTAGCATTATCATGGGCTCCAAGATATTTTATAATGTTGGCAATATTGATCATTTATTGTACAATTTACTTTTATGTTATAAATCAATTGAAATCAATGGATTCAACTCATGAAGATAACAATCAGGCATTTTATACGAGATTTTTGTCAAAGAGATTATTACAAAAAGAAGAAATTAAACCAAATAGAACAGATACAACAATTAACGTTGAATTACAATTGGAAAACTCACAAAGGTTGAAAACGAGATATAAAGTCATTGCAAGACAAATGAAAATTATATTCTTGTATCCAATTGCATACTTCATTTTATGGATCTTCCCATTAATTCAAAATTCTTTACAATTGGAAAATAAATCATCATATCCAATCTCTATCATTGTTACTTTCATGACTCCATTGAATGGTACAGTGGATACAATTGTCTTCTTATACAGAGAAAAACCATGGCAATTGATTTATGCAAATACTCCAAGATCTCCATTTTTACAGGAGGAAAATATCTCCAAATGGCGTCGGTGGGTATCGTTCTTACCCTTATATTCATTACCGAGTCAGGATGATAATCAAATCAATCTTGTTGGCACAATGGAGGCCAACATGTTGACACAAAATACAAATGCCCTGATGGCTTCAATTAATCCAGATGAATTCTTACATACTCCAACAACTTCAAGTTTTGATGAAGTGACACAGAGTTCAGGTATTAATTCAAAGAGGAAAAGTGTTAGTTCTGCTGATGAAGATGATATGGATTTCATGGATTTCTTGAATAAAGGTCCACCAGCTGTATAGTCTTCCCTTGTTTTTTATGTTATTGTGTTTTTAAAGTTTCTGTTTATCTTTTTATGTTTCAAAATAACTTTTTTTTTTTTTGTAAGTTAATCAATATCCATAACATCATCTCGATCTATCTCTATATCTTCATCATCGATCTCCATGTCTCCATCAATGGTCTCATCATTCAGCTGTCTCATAAACTCGTCCAATTTGTGAACATTCATCCACCATCTCTCCCAATGCTGATACACAAGTATTGATGGAGGTATATACTTCATCACACTCCAATTAGTTCGTATCTCATAGTCTAATAGGATCTCCTCTTCACTGACACTCAACTCAGATATCTTCTGTCTGCCTAATATCTCATCAAACTTCCTCTTACCCAATATTCTCTCTAATGACGTCTGTTCATCATACTCAGTTAATGCACTTATCCTCGTTATACGTTCAGGTATAACAACATCCAAGTCCTCATTCCACTCTTCAATGTGCCTCGAGGTCTCCAGAACATCTCTATCGTCTTGGTTCAGCAACAGAAACTCATCAATATCGGGGATGTACTCGGTCTCTTTATAACTCTGAGGTTGTAATCTCTCATATTGCTTGGGCTGCTTATTAGATAGGTTGAGTGAATCAAAATCCTCTAAAAGTCGCTGTTTCTTGATGTTATACTGTCGAATATCATCAATGCTTGGACTGTACGATCTCTTATGCACTTTCATATCTTCAGTCTCTCTTTTCCCCCCGGTCTCTTATTTGTTCCGTATACCAGAAAGATCAAGTAAGTGGGATTTATTAGGCATCTGCCATTTACGATCGGGTTTCTAGAACATTCGTGATCCGCGCGCAGTTATCAACTACACCAACTGAAACCCCGAACCCCCCCCCCTCTCTCTCTGACTATGGGATTAACTGTTATTGATAGTTGAGATGCTATACACGCCGCCATTGAAGGCACCATTCACCACAATTACCACAGAAGATCCATTGAACGAAATAAGACTATTACCAAATGATAAGGAAGATGAGCTTGATGAATCTACAATATTACCAAATGAATTATCACAACTTGTTAAGGACTTCTTGAAAGATCTGATGATACCAAAGCATAGTAGACCTATTAGTGCAGATGAGTTAAGTTCTATGTTTCAAGATTTCTATCTCATGTTCCACTATAAGGCAGAGATGTTTGTCAAAGGATCAGTAAGGTTTAGAAACAAATTAGAGATGTTAACTAAAGAGGAACAAGATGAAAAGAAGAAAGTATCTGCAAAGATGGATAACTCCATAAGAAACTATGTTGAGCTCTCGGAGAAAGAAGTCACTGAACAAGTCTTTGATAAGTTGTTTAAGAAGTTTGATGAAGATGTTTCTATCAATAACTATATCAAAAATAAGATAATAGCATTACAAAAAGTTAAAGGTATTGATTATGATAAGTTCATTGATGTTGAAGGTGTTAATCTTGATGATCCTAATTTCTTAAAATTATCTCATAGATTGCAAGAATTGGATAATGTAAAGGCACCTATTGCTAAATTGACAATCCTTTTGGAAATCCATTCCGAGATTAATACCTTGGTCAAAACACATTTGAAGACACAATCTGTATCTGGTGACTACTTCTTACCACTTTTCATATATATAGTTCTTATTCATAAGGACGATACAGACCTTTATCTTCATTTACTCTTCATCTCTCGTTTCAGAAACTCATCATATCTTAATGCAGAACCTTTATACTGTTTAACAAATTTTGAAGCAGCCTTAACATACACAAGAACTCTGATCCTTACTCAAGACTCTCTGGACTTTTCTCAATTATCAGATGAGGAATATTTACTCTTATCACAACCAACTAACTTACCTATAAGAAAATCATCTATTGTACAAAACGATGCAACAGGAACATTGATCTCTCCTATACCTATGACCGCAGATGGAATCAAATCTCTAGGGATTGCATTGGATAATAGCTTCAAAACACTTGTCAAATTTGGAACTGATAGTGCAGAAACAGGGTATAACCCATTAAAGGGATTGGCTGCTGGTGTTATGAGATGGAGAAGTGCTACACCTTCTCAACAAGTAACTCCCGATCCAACGCCTGAGAAAGAAATTGAAAAAGAGGAGCAACAAAAGTCATCACCATTGGCAAATATGGATTTAGAAAAGTTTTTAGGAAAAGATTTTGAACAGTTAACCGTTGGTGATTTGAAAACTATATGGCACGATTACAAGACCCTCATTGCCTTCGTTAAAGATAAATGAGTATATGTCTGAATTGGATCAATTAATGAGATATGAAATATATATGTATGTAGCTAAGCACTTCTACACCTCTGTGCCATACTGCACATAATGCGATGTAACACCCAATACCGCAATTAAGAGAAAACCGTATGCCCGAGGAGATGTGCGTGTGGCCCTAACCGCGTTCTCTGCCTCGCCGTTTTGTGTGTCGCGCGACGCGCGCGCCGCGTCTAGAAGTGTACTCATAGTTACGCGCCCCTGGTTTGCTAAGCCGTATCGGTGTGTAAATATCAGAATGCAATTCCCTCCGAAAACAGCAGTGAAAATGGTTGAATTATGAAACTGGGGCACAAGAAAAACGCAGGGGCATTGTCAGATAGGAAGCAACAACAACGGAAACGTCAATCAGGTAGTTTTCCCCTGGATTTGATATTTACACTGCTTGAAACTCCTAATTCTCAGCTTCAAACAGATCGAAAAACAAGAAAAAATGATCAAGGTAAGCATGAGTGGCGCCGCCTGCTGCGCGAGACACCTCTCAGCTCATCAAGCGAGCATTCCAATCCGACAACCGTTACTAACAAAACTATAAACAGGGGCTCAGAAAGTCCCTCAGGGACAAGAAGTCCGCTCATAACTCTATATCATCACCCATCTCAGAACGTATGGCTTCAATCTCCTCGGTAAATGACCTCCAATTACAAGGAAACCTTCTTCAATCTCCAAAGAAAGTGATTAAGGCACTCTTTGACTACAAACCTCAAGGTCCTGGAGAACTCCAGTTTTCAAAAGGTGATTTCTTTCATGTCATTGGCAATGAAGATGACCAAGAATGGTATGAAGCCTGTGACCCAAAGAAGAATATTAGAGGTATGGTCCCGGTACCTTACTTTGAAGTGTTTGGTAAAACAAGACCAATCGCCCCTTTGACATCCACTCCACAAAGGTCTTCTCCAAGTTCCAAGAAGTTATCCACGGACTCAATGCCAACATCAGTATCATCCAAGGGATCTTCGTCTTCAACATTATACGCTATTGTACTCTATGAATTCAAAGCTGAACGATCAGATGAACTCGATGTTAATGCAGGTGAGAATATCATTCTCTGCGCCCATCACAACTATGAATGGTTCATCGCCAAGCCTATAGATAGACTTGGTGGTCCTGGTCTTGTCCCAGTCTCATATGTCTCTGTAATTGATATCGTAACGGGTCAATCTACAGGTAATGACGTTATGGATGATATCATGAGTGCTAACTTACCAAGTGTTGATGACTGGAAGAATAAGAATGCCAAATACAAAGCCAGCTCCATCCCATTGGGAAACGTTGATGAGTCTGTACTTAGTACACCATCTGCTGCATCTGCTGCTGCTGCAAGAATGAGTAATTACCAGGAGAGAGCATCTACAAGAATGTCCCAGCACATTGGACGCGTCCCATCTGAAGTTACGTTGGAGAATGACATTGAAGTCGACCAGGGCTCACCATATGTGTTAGATGCATCCGTGGACTCATTCCATGTTGATAATGGACGTTACTGGTTCCATGTTCATTGTGAGTTGAGTAATGGTGAGCAGAGATCTCTATGCCGTTATTACGAAGACTTCTATGATTTCCAGATTCGTTTGTTGGAACTGTTCCCAGCTGAGGCGGGTCGCTCATCACAGAGTCATAAGCGTATTCTTCCATTCATTCCAGGCCCATTAACTTATGTCACAGATAAAATTACAAAGAAGAGACAGGTCGATCTGAATGATTACGTCAGGGAGTTGATTGAGTTGCCACTGTACATATCCCACTCTAATTACGTTAAGAGACTATTCTCCATGGTCAATGAACTCGACCAACTTATGGAATCAACCTCAACAACACAACAAACATCAAACTCATCATCTCCACCACCAAAAGCTCAATCACAAAAATTCATCCAACAACCGAACCGTCCTCCGGTAAAAGCTGCCTCTTCGTATGAAGAGGATCATGATGCCACAATTGTCAAAGAAGAATCGGTACAAACGTTTAATACAATTCAGCCACAAACTCTCACGGCTGCTTCATCATCAGTTGGATCTGTTAAGCTCAAATTCTTTTACCGTGATGATATTTTTGCCCTTTTATTGCCTAGAGACATCACCATTGAAGGATTGAGAACAAAAGTCATGACGAGGATTTATGACGAAGATTCTGTGACTGAGTTCAAAATATATGTCAAGGATGGTGAAGGTGTTGGTAAGGAAGTAAAAAACGATGACGACATTCAGGAAGTCTTAGAAAAGAAGTTGAAAATGATCATTGATGATGAATGAACAAAAAAAAAAACTAATGCCAGGCAACTGACTAATGAAGACTTTAAAGCACCCTTGGAAGGAAATGTATAAATCAGCAAATTGATCCATACTCTTCTGGTATCACCGTTTTTAGCTAATGTGGAAGAAATAATATGTTGTATCTTTTGCCGGACTTGTAGGATGTTTGAAGGAATCAGGCAGCAATGAAGTCAAGTGACTGAGGAGAACACCGGACACGTAAAACTACAGAAAACCCTAAGTGGAATATATGCCTTGGAAGTATCAACTGTACCATCTCAATAATCAATCTACAACTACATGTAGCTTGAAATTCTTGGCTCATTTAACTTCAATGTAACTTTGCTTCTGTTACCTTACATTTTCAAGTAATTAAAACACGTAGTATTCTTATAGGTTAACTGAACTTCAAACAAAACTTAAATTCTACTTCTGTCCTTTAGCTATAATCTTCAGCATAGCCATTAGGAGGACCTGTACCGGCCTATATTGGGAATAGCCGTGAACCAACGACCATTCAAAGACACGGAAAATTCTGAATTTCACTGCAGACTTGACACCATCAACAGACACCATTGCTGGAGGTTGATATTCTGGTAGTTTACCTTCCCTGAATTCCTTTATGGCGGTTGTAGCGGCAATAACGTCATCGGTAATAAAGGACTTACAATCGAGCATATAACCTTGGTCAAAATCATCCTGAGAATTGAGTGTCCAAAGGTACAATTCAACATTGTAAGGTTTCATTAGCTCATCACGAAGAGTTGAAAACTCTGGGGCCTGTGTGGCTAGTTGCAAGAAAGACACAGCCTTAAGTTTATATTCTTCGGGAAGAGATTTGGAATACTCTAAAAATGGACGAGCAATTGTTGGAGAGATTGTAATGTTGATGATCTCAAAACCTCTCAACATGCTGGATTCAACACCAAATCTGTAAAACTTTAACTGCCATAGACCGAAGATCACTCTTGATTTCCAAAACTCAAGATCTGGAACAACATCCAACATGGCACGAATGATCTTAACTAGCACTGTTACGTCGTTAGTGGCTTTAATATCCAGCATCACTTTAATTCTCTTTGGGGTCTCATTAGCGAACCACTCGAGGAATTGCACAAGCGTAAGCATATGTTGCGATGGGTCCTGTTTGTGGATCAATTGCTGCAATTCCACGGAAGTAGTATCTGCGATGACCTTGTTCTGTAAATAGACCCTTCCTGTAGTAGGGTCATGGTTTATCATGAGAACACCATCACCAGCTGTTTGGATATCGGTTTCAATACAGTTCACACCTTCAATTTCCAATGCTCCTTTGAAAGCAGCTAATGTATTCTCAGCGTATTTGGCCTTATAGCTGAATGAAATGTGTTAGTTTTCATGAAATGCACGTGTAGACAAGCTCTGCACCGAAAAAAAAACCCCGGAAAGGTGAAGAAAGTTATGAAGAGTGTAGCTTACCCTCTGTGTGCTGCAATCTGTGGATCAAAAGTCATTGTATTCTCTGTTCACCTTAATCTTGAATTGAAAGGACTCTGTCGAGTTTTGAGGTTATGAAACAGCAAATCTGTGGAGAGAGATAAATATGTGTTGGGAAATCTTAAAGCGGAACTGGCTTGTTCAGGGGCAACATCCGAGTACCGTGTTGGCCGATGACGGAGCCCACCTGACAGCCATGGAAATGAACATGTAATTAATATTATTTTTGTATGAGGATGGAGGGAATTGATAGATTGTATGTTGTCATAAAAGAGATATAATGCACGAATTAAGAGTCAGTGTATATATGCACTACCACACCGCCAGAAGCCCTTCACCGCCGGTGCCGGTGACTGATTCTGCGCCAAAGCAGCGATATCGGCGCGATAAGTGGAAAGTACCTACCTCTTTAGGAATAATGGCGTAAATTTATGTGCCCTTTTGGGGAAATCCCTGAAGCGCCAATTTTAAAGCGTCGTGCGTTTTGCAGCATCTTTTCTTTTTTCCGTGACACTTTGTGTGTGAACGTTCCCGGGGGGAGAGAGTGGCAGTCATCCAGCTCATCGCACAGAAAAAACTCTCACTTCAAAGCTTTCTTTCACTTTAACAGTTTGAATAGGCCAAACAGAAACAATGTCGGACCTCTCAACAGCTCAACATTTCGCCCATGTTGTAATGGACAACAGAGCCATATCTGGTATCACTGGGTAAGTATTTTTTTTTTCCATCCCCACTTAATACAGCATCATGTCAAAAAATTGAGTACTAACAAACCTTTTTGTGACAGCTCCATCTCGATATCCTTTTGGATCATCGTTTTCATGCCACAAATCTATGAAAACTATGCCAGAAAGAGTTCAGAAGGTCTTTCATTCCTTTTCGTTGTTCTTTGGCTCGCTGGTGACGTCTTCAACGTTCTTGGTGCCATTCTTCAACATGTGCTACCGACAATGATCATTTTGGCAATTTACTACACAGCAGCAGATTTGATTCTTTTGGGACAAATATTCTTATATGGTGACGGTTCACAAGTTGATCCAGTGCATTTGTCACCAGCCAACCCAATGTCTGAGAACATCTTTGATGAGATTAGACATGACGTTCTCGGTGAGGCAGAATCCGGTTATACTTCTATCTCTTCCTCAGATGTCGAGGCTAGAAGAGAACATAAGCTATCATCCCGCTCAAAATCACTTGTGGAGTCAACATTAATCATACTTGTCATCTTTTCTGGTCTTGCAGGCTGGTACATCACATACGACCCAAAGAGTGGTGACTCAACACCAGATCTCACATGGGACCCATTGGCACAGTTCTTTGGATGGATCAGTGCTGTATTATACTTGGGTTCCCGTCTACCACAAATCCTGTTAAACTATAGACGTAAGTCATGTGAGGGAATCTCTTTCCTCTTCTTCCTCTGTGCATGTTTGGGTAACTTAACTTATGTTGTTTCCATTCTTGTCATTTCTATGGATCCAAACTATTTGGCCGTTCAGTCATCATGGCTTGCAGGTTCTATCGGTACCTTGAGTATGGATTTCATGATCTTCATTCAGTTCTTCCTTTACAACAAGGCTTCTGATGATGATTCGATCGATGAGATCACCGATTGAACCTTATAATCCTCGCATTTTCATTAGTACTCATCATCAAAAGAAATAATGTCATTTGCTTATCATATTAAAGAGGTAGCAATATGTAGACAAGCTTTAGAAACGTTACCCGATCCGTACACTGAAGCTCAGACGGTAATCTATCTTCCGAGTGCAGCAATTTTTCCTGATATACCAGAATGATTCGCTTCTTCTAGTACTCGGATATAATTAGCTATGAACACTATATATTAACAATGAGCACAAATCACAATATAATAAGATCAGACAAATTACATTATAGATATTTCAAAATGTAGCCTGGTGCAGAGAATCTGCATACGTATAAGTATTCGAAATTCTTCGAGCCCATGAGCTCTTCCGCTTTATACCCCTGTCCATAGACCAACATGCAGCATAACTAGATATACGCGCTTGAAATCAGTGGGTTTTCTTGCAAACCATATATTATCAATAATTCAATTTCATAACCATATCCTTTAAAGCAGCTTATTTAATGAATATTTTTGATCAAAAAATTTCATTCTGCAAAAATTAAGCGAGTCCATCTCGTATTTTACATTCTTTTTTCGAGATGCATATGGAGCAAATTGATATGGCACTCTCCAAAATGCAAAAACTTTGGTATATATAGATATAAAACAAGACTACACGTATAGATACCTAACTTCATGCTATTATTTAGTCTAATATAATAACCGTTTCAATGTTATTATGATTTATAGAATAAACCTGCTCACCAAAGGTGTCCGGGTTTAATGTAGATGTTTGGGTGTTTCTGGGAATCTTGCGCAGGGTCTTGATGCACTAGCTTTCACTCATCATAGGTCCTAATCAACTGAAAACCTAAGTCTTAAGTCAAAGTACTGGATACAAATACCTACATTTGTCTTCTATCATACCGAGCAGCTACAAAAATGAGGTGGATCAAAGTGAGTTTCATTAATTTTCCCTTGATTTTCAGTATCTTGAAGTTCTATCCAAGCTTCCCACACTGTTCAGCATCATCTTTACTTCGACACCTTCTGGATTGATTAGGCCATCACCACTAGCCAAAACTGTTTTCTTCAAGGATGATCTGATTTGGTCCTTGTAACTGATTAAACTCTTTGCAACAGGTCCTCCACGGAGCATCGTTTCTTTGAATTTTACTTCGTACATCTTAGCCACGTCTCTCCAGAAGGCAGAAAGTAGAGCTGACAATTCCAGTTTTTGCAGCACCTCAGCGAGAAGAGTGGTTTTTTGAGGTGTTTGAGTCGACCCTAGAAGAGCAGATATCTTGTTAACGAACTGTACTTTTTTCAATACTTCGGAGAGAGCAGTGTCAAAGTTTCTTGGGGAGGTAAGAACACGAGTAAGTGTGTTCACCGACATTACAACGTTGTTTGCCAGCAAAGTTTGAATCACTGACTGAAGCGCTAGTGGGTTGAGTGTGTATAACGATATGAAACATGCCTTGATTGTAGCATCTTGCTCGTTACTGATATTACGCTCATTAAGAGATTTGATGTGTGACTGGATGGACTCTTGTAACTTTTGCTGCTTCTGATACCCAATAGACTCATAATCACGGATGATCTTGAGTGACTTCAAGTTAGAGTTTTGATCGATGTGTTGTTTAAGTTGATTATGTAGACTGCAAGTTTTGATGAGATTTTTTGGATTTTTGAACATATTTTGTTCAAAGGATGGCGATGATTGAATCTCTTCAATTTGGTTGATCAAGTATAGGAAATACGTGACAGATCTCAAGAGGTATGACGTGGTGTGTATCTTTTTCAGTGCATCTTGAGTCTTTGTCGCTTGTGTATATGGTTGGATAAGATCCTTTTCCAGTCTTTGATATGACGTGTTGATATGATCCAATGGTTGTGAGAGTTCCTTGAAAAGAGCTTTGGTTTGTTGATCTTTATGGATTTCTTTAATGAGAACATCATGATTCTCCGAGGAGATCTTTTCAAGATGGAGATTGATGTTATTGATATCAAATTTGACACGTTTGATCGCAGTGGAGATGTCCAACTCTGTATGAGTAGCATTTGTAGCTAAGAGAAGATCGTTGGCAAACGCGTTGGCATTGAAGTCCTTCTCCAAAAGAGGAGCGTAATCCTCAAGGTTTCCACTATCCTGCATGCTTGGAAGTGTATACAATTAATCGATACGTCTTTGTAACACCAAATATAGACACCTTCAGTGAGTATTATCACGGAGAGTCGTGGCAGACCTTATTGGCACGATGGTAAATGGCAGCTCGTGAGACATAATCTTAGCCATAATTTTCAAGAGGATGGAATAGTAGTAAATAAAGTAATGCAATTGTATAGAGTCTTGTTTTATCTATGAATACAAAAAAACAAACAAAGTCATGTGCAACAATAATGTAGAAGTTGTAGATAAAATTGTGGTGCTAAAGTAGTGTTATGTAAGTGAGGTTAACGTATAAATGCATCATTTTCATGTTAGACTCTACTATATATATTGTAATAGTTGTATTATAGTTCCTCTTTACTAAGCTATTGATATATCATCCTTTAGATGTTTAATCTTAGAAGTCATGATATATAGACCCTCCCCCATCACCCATCAGAACCGGGCGGATTACGTAATTTATGGAATAGCCATTTACCCGGCCTCCTATGAATCCGGAAAAAGGAAAGTGATATCAGCGGCTGAGGCATCTTGAATGTTTTAAGTGTTGGGGGGTGGAGGAAAAGGATGAGATGCCTATAAATTTATATTTATTACAATTTACAGGGTAAAAAAAATTTAATGAGTTTTCACTTCAAATTGGTTTCTAAAAATGATTGAAATGAACTTGAGAATTTTCCTTTTTTAGTTTGTGTAGTAAATTAAATTGAACCTATAAAAACATACAATTCATTTTAGTGAGATCGAACGCCCGGGGGCAGCCCGCGAAAGTTTGAATCTCCCAGTTTTTTTCCTGTTTTGTGGATCCCCTCCAGCAAGCCACATTCACCTTCACGGCCGGTTCCATACGCTCAGAAAGAACTGCAAACACCGCTGAAAGCAGTAAAGTGAAGCATCACATTGCCTCACTACGACTATCGGCTTCATTCACGTCTTTTTACTAGCCTTAAAGCACCACTTTTTGCCGAAGCCGCCCATTGTTTATCCTTTTGTGGAGGAGTTCAAGGTGATACACTGAAAACTGTCCACACATCCCGGAAAAAACAATCAAAATCAAGCACAAGACAATATAAAAGTGTTTGATCGTGGCATATTTACAACAATCACTCTTATTTTCCCACCCCCCTTTACTTTTCGTTACACAGCTTCCATATAGCTTTTTACCCGTTTACACTCAACCCCCCCGTTAGTTATCACAACAAAGCCCGATGTCTGACGTTAACGGCAACATGGATCTCAGAGTAGGTAGAAAGTACCGTATTGGAAGAAAGATTGGAAGTGGATCCTTTGGTGATATTTACTTGGGAACTAATATAATCTCTGGAGAACTCGTGGCTATCAAACTTGAATCCGTCACTGCTCGCCACCCACAATTGGAATATGAGGCTCGTGTCTATAGGGCCCTCAGTGGTGGTCTTGGTATTCCCTTTGTTAGATGGTATGGTCCAGAGTGTGATTATAATGCAATGGTGATGGATCTTCTAGGACCATCCCTTGAGGACTTGTTTAACTACTGTGGAAGAAAATTCAGTTACAAGACCGTGTTGACATTGGCCGATCAGTTGTTGTGCCGTATAGAGTTCATTCATGCTAGATGCTTCATTCACAGAGATATAAAACCGGATAACTTCCTCATGGGTATTGGTAAGAGAGGTTCTCAAGTGAACGTTATTGATTTCGGTTTAGCTAAGAAGTTTAGAGACCCAAGATCTCACCTTCACATTCCTTACAAAGAGAATAAGAATTTAACTGGTACCGCAAGATATGCTAGTATAAACACACACTTGGGAATTGAGCAATCCAGAAGAGATGATTTGGAGAGTTTGGGTTATGTGTTGATCTACTTCTGTAGAGGTTCTTTACCATGGCAAGGATTGAAGGCTGCTACAAAGAGACAGAAGTACGATCGTATCATGGAAAAGAAAATGAACACTCCATCAGAAATTTTAGGGCGTGGCCTTCCTATAGAGTTTGTTCACTATTTGAATTACACCAAGTCGTTGAGATTTGAAGACAAACCAGATTATATGTATTTGAGAAGACTTTTCAGAGATCTTTTCCTCAGAGAAAATTACAGATACGATTACATCTTTGATTGGTCGATTCAAAAGCAGCAGCAAATGAATCAAAAGAATGGTCAGCCACGTCCAATTGGGGACAAAGCTGCCAGTCCAGAGAATGAACAAGCTACTGAACAAGAACAGCATCAACAGCAAATTTCTGCACCAACACCAGTACAACTTCAACACCAGCAGCTTCCTCCACCACAGCAGCAGCAACAACAACAGGCACAGTTGAATCTTTTAAGCGCTCAACCTTTAGCGCAGATGGTTTCCACACCACAGTACATGCCACCACAAGGCCAACAACAACAGACTCAAATACAGGCCCCACAGCAGCCACAAGTGGTCCAAACACAGCAAGTACAACCACAGCCTCCACAGCAACCAACACAACAACAGCAACAAAAAGACTGGGGATTATCAAATCGAATCAAGAACTGGAATGCTGAGACCGAGACACCCCCATGTAAAAAGATTGGAGTTCAAGGACAATCTCCTTCTCCAGCGGCACCTCAGGCACTACAGTCGACTCAACAACAGACAGACGTGAATATGGCCGAGGGTCATCGTGCACCACATTGGCTATGAAGCCTGATATATTATGCTTTAGTCATTGTGATTTCAAACGCTAATTGATTTACTGCCCTTCTGTCAATTGAACCATCCTACCCTGTTTGAAGGAGTCTGTTTGCATTTTCATTTTCGTTTCCATTCCAATTCTTTTTTTTCTCTCTCTCCCCTTATTTTTGTCATCCCACGGCTCCGTTGATATTTGTCTACTGTTTCTAATGTTGATTGATTATCCAATGTGCTTCCCTTTCTTTTTATTAATGTGTAGATATAGAATTCGGTGCTGACGAATAAGTCGGCAAACCCAGTACGGTACGGGCCACTTCCGATTTCGTACCTCCTCAAAGTGCAAGAGCTCGGACCGAGCATTAAACCATGAAGACCGACGGTGACTCAGACAACTTTTGTGAGTTTGATGAGTAGCACACACCGTCTCCAACAAATACAGGCCCATTTGACAGCTTCGCAAACTATGGAAGAGGATAAAAGCATTTTCTTTGGTCGTGAGTGCGTGAACAGAGTGTCGTTTCTTAGAGACGACACGGACTTTGTGGAGTTGGCAGTTAAGCATGAAACTACACGTTTCATTGTTCTTAAGGATGGATTCGCCTATGGCGTACAAGGAGAGAAACCTAAAGTGTGGTATGCTACTTACAACGAGGTGAAACAAGCCGTGGATGAGTGGTGTTTGATGAATAGCGGTGAAGGTGTCAAATTGGATGGCATCAAGATCACCTTTATGGGACTCGATGAGAGCCGAGAGGGCTTGAAGTACAAAAAGTATGGAGGTGTCGCATACTTTGGTATGGAAGTGTGTCATCACCAAGCCACATTGGCACATGTCGAATCGATAGAACAATTGAGGATTATTCAAAACAGAAATGTCATTTTCAAGCTGAGTAACTTTGACGCTTCAATGTACAGTCACGCTAAAATGTACTTGGATTGGATGAATCGTAATAGGTTCTGTGCCGGATGTGGTTCCAAGAATGTCATCTTGCACGCTGGAACAAAACTGAACTGTTCTTCTAACAAGGCTGATGGATGTCCTGTTAAGAATGCTTCCGTTTCCAATATCTCATTCCCTAGAACAGATTGTGTTGCTATTACCGCTGTGACTACAAAGACTTTCGACAAGTTGTTACTTGCCCGTGGAAAGAGATTCCCAGGACCAATGTACAGCACGGTGGCCGGGTTCATGGAGCCCTCTGAGACCGTGGAGGCGGCATCACTGCGTGAAGTATGGGAGGAGACTGGAGTAAAAGGCCAGCTATGTGACATCATCCAGACCCAGCCATGGCCATACCCAGCCAACATGATGATCGGGTGTGTTGTGTATGTGGAGTTCAATGGTATCAACGAGGTGATTGACCTTGGTCACGATCCGGAGTTGATGGATGCTAAATGGGTAGACACAAGAGAGGTCAAACGTGTGCTGGACGGCGGAGAGGCAGACTGGTTCTTGCCACCAGATACGGCCATCGCACACTCGTTATTGCGATATGTAATTGAGAAGTTTGAGGCAGGCCAAACACGTTGATTACAGAATAAACGATCACTACGAACTATGGAAATTACGTACAATGTTGTGTGTGTGGTATGTAGTGCGCGATACGCAAGTCGCACTGACGCGTGGGAAAAAAAAACACACGCACAACACAGCTAACGCGTCTCTCCTTACCAAAGAGTAATAGGAACAGGGGAACAATTATATTAAATCGGTAAGCCATGAGCAGTCGTCCAGAGCTTAAGTTCTCTGATCAGTCGGATGAGCGTTCGTTTTATCGCAAGTTCCAGCGTTTACCAACGCGTACGGCGAACCTGTTGCGTATCGTTGACAAGGGCGACTACTTCACCGCGTTGGGGGAAGATGCTACTTTCGTCGCTGAAACTATTTACAGAACAACGTCTGTTCTGAAACAATCACAAGGTGTGGAATACGTTACCATGTCCACTTCAGTAGTGAGTCAATTATTGAGTCAATGCCTATTTGAGAAAGGAATGAAAGTTGAGGTTTATGACAAAACCTGGGAACTCACTAGATTCGCCTCACCAGGTAACGTTGAACAGGTGGAGGATCTCATACAGGGAGGCGCAAATGACACTACAGGTGGTGCCCTTGTTGTTGTTGCTCTGAAGATTGTTAATAAGGCTGAGGGTAAAACAGTTGGATTCTCATTTATCGATACTAACGCAAGAGAGATTTGTGTTGCTGAGTTCGTTGATAATGAAGTCTACTCTAATACAGAATCCCTATTGATCCAGATCGATGCAAAGGAAGTGTTGGTCCAAGCTTCAACTTCTGAAGATGCTGATTTCACCAAACTTCTTGGTGTTGTGGACCGCTGTGGCGCCGTCACTACCGAACTTAAGTCTTCAGAATTTAACAATAAGGACATTGAGCAGGACTTGACAAGACTTTTGGGTGACGAATTGGCGCTCTCAGTCGGCGACATTGCTACATCTACAGCCGGTCTGAGTGCAACGTCTGCAGTTTTATCTTACTTGGGTCTTTTAACAGATGACTCTAATTTTGGCACTTTCAAGTTAAAACAACACGCACTTAACCAGTTCATGAAGCTTGACTCTTCGGCTGTTAAGGCATTGAACTTGTTCCCAACAGCACAGAACTCTTCTGGCGCTAAGAACACTAGTATCTTTGGCCTTTTGAACCATTGTAAAAGTGCCGGTGGTGTAAGACTCCTACACCAGTGGA
Source organism: Petasospora bimundalis (assembly GCA_030569745.1). Lineage (NCBI taxonomy): Eukaryota > Fungi > Ascomycota > Saccharomycetes > Phaffomycetales > Wickerhamomycetaceae > Petasospora > Petasospora bimundalis. Next base: position 209,039 of record JAJMLR010000022.1, read on the forward strand.
TCAAACAACCGTTGGTAGATGTTGATGAAATTACAGCACGTCATGCTCTACTACAGATTCTGTTGGATGATACTCAGATGCGTACCACTTTACAAGATGACTTACTTCCATCTGTGCCAGATGTCCGCAGACTTAACAAGAAGCTCGCCAAACCAAACTCTCATTCCCTTGAAGACGTTGTTAGAGTATACCAGTTTCTGCTAAAAGTACCAGATATTCTTGAAGTATTAGAGAATAAACAGAATGAGTTGGAAGATGAAGAACTCAAACTACTTGTTGAGGCAACTTGGTCCACACCTATCAAAGATGCATTTACACCATTAACAAAGCTTGAAGAGCTTGTCGAGACAACTGTTGACCTTGATGCTTTGGATCGTCATGAATTCGTCATCAAACCAGAATATGATGACGTCTTATTATCATACCGTACCCGTCTTGATGAGATTGAGGATGAGATCCGCTCAATCCATCACCAGGTTGCGGACTCTTTGAACTTGGATGCGGAGAAGAAGCTGAAACTGGAACTCCACGCTAATCATGGTTGGTGTATGCGCTTAACACGTACAGAAGAACGTGCTATTAGAGGCAAGAAACAATTTATTGAGCTGCAGACAGTAAAGGCTGGTGTTTTCTTTACGACAGAACAGATGCGTGAGATTGCTCAAGAGTCTTCCGAGATCCAAAGTAAGTACTCCCGTCAACAGAGTACCCTTGTCAAGGAGATTGTATCCATTGCTGGTACTTATGCACCTGTGCTGGAGAAATTATCCATCGCCTTAGCGCACCTGGATGTTATGGTTTCGTTTGCTCACGTTTCCGCCTATGCTCCGGTCACCTACGTTAAACCAACAATGTACGCTCTGGGTTCAGCTGAGGGAAAGACAACTTTGAAAGAAGCTCGCCACCCTTGTGTTGAAGCCCAAGATGGTGTTGCTTTCATTGCTAATGACATAGAATTGGTTAAGGGGGAATCTGAATTTTTGGTTCTCACTGGTCCAAATATGGGTGGTAAATCAACTTTCATTCGTCAATTGGGATGTATTGCTTTGATGGCACAAATTGGCTGCTTTGTTCCAGCTAGCGAGGCACATCTGACTGTCTTTGACGCTGTTTTGGCTCGTGTTGGTGCAGGCGACTCACAGCTGAAGGGTGTTTCGACGTTTATGGTCGAAATGCTCGAAACTGCATCCATTCTGAAAACGGCTTCAAGTGATTCCTTAATTATCATTGACGAGTTGGGAAGAGGAACAAGTACATATGATGGATTTGGCTTGGCATGGGCCATTGCTGAGCATATTGCTACGAAGTTACACTGCTTTACCCTGTTTGCAACACATTTCCATGAGCTGACCAAGTTAGCCGAACAAATAGACACAGTAAAGAACATGCACGTTGTTGCCCATGTGGAGGATAAGTCTGATGACATAACCTTATTGTATAAGGTTGAGCCAGGTGTCTCAGATCAATCGTTTGGTATCCATGTGGCGGAAGTTGTCGGTTTCCCCGAGAAGATTGTCAACATGGCCAAGCGAAAAGCTGCTGAATTGGACGACTACGAAGAGGAGAGCAAACGTACTAAGTGTACATCGGAAGAGATCACAGAGGGTTCTGATCTGTTAAAGATGATCTTGAAGAGGTGGAGAAGCGAGGTCAACTTGGATGAGATGACAAGTGATGAAGCCACTGATAGGCTGAAGAAGCTGGTCGAAGGGGAGTATAAGGATCAAGTTGCAAGTAGCACTTTCCTTCAGGAAGTACTGTCACTGTAATTAAGTCTCAATTAGATGATTTATGGTTTTTTGTATTGCGTTTGTAGGATATTAGACCTCACCATCATCGATCTGCAAAAGTACTTTTGCCTACTGCTTCATTTGTAGTATTGAATCTATTGTAGTTTGGTATATAACTTAGGTCAGCAATGGTCCCTCAGAAGACCATTATAACATCAAGAAAGAGAAGAGTAAACCAACAACGGTGGTACCAATGGCCAAACCAGCAGCCTTACCCTCATAAGTTGAAATGGCGGCAGCTGTCGAAGTCTCCTCAGCAGTGGCGTTGGATGATTTGGTGGTAGCCAAAGTGGTAGCCTCAGCGGATGCTGCAGTGGAAGTAGCAGCCTCAGTAACAGTGGCCTCAGTAACAGCAGCCTCAGTGGAGGCACCGGAAGTGGTCTCGCCGCTCAATGGACAGTATGTGGTGTACTCAGTAACGACACCCTCAGAGGTCTCGGTGACAACAGTAACACCTGTAGTAACAGCAGAAGTAACACAAGCGTTATCAGAGCAAGAAGTGATGGTAATGACGGTTGTAGAAGCAGCAACCTCAGTGGTAGAGGTCTCAGAGGTCAATGGGCAGTAAGTAGTGTACTCAGTAACGAAGCCAGATTCGGTTGTAGTGACAACGGTGACACCAGTGGTAACAGCTGTCTCGGAACAGACGTTATCAGAACATGAGGTGATGGTGATAACAGTGGTGGACTCGTCATCTTCAGTGGAGGTCGAAGTAGAAACCTCAGTAGAGATGATCTCAGATGAAGCCTCAGTGGAAGAAACAGCCTCAGAAGACGAACCATCGGCAGTGATGGTGCTTGACAAGTCCCAGGTAGTCTCTGATCTCTTCACGAACTTCTGGCCGTTAGAAGAGGTGAGAACGATGTGGGCATTAGAAGCCCAAGCAGCACCAGACAAGATATCAGCAGCAATGGTAAAGACAAGTTCCTCAGAGGTCTCAATGGAGAAGTCTGCTTCAATGGTAACGGCATCATCGGTGACGGAGATGGTCGCGTCAGAGGAGTCCTGACCATCGATGGTAGCGGAGCCGGAAGTGAAGGAGTACTCGCCGGTAGAGCTTCCCTTGGAGAAAGAAATGGAGATAGAAGACCATGGGCCAAGGGCACCTGGGAAAGACAAAGTCCAGTATGGCTTACCACCGTTGTAAGATCCAGCAAACTCTGGAGCAGCTGTAGAGGAGACGGTTGAAGACTCGGATTCAGACTCAGAGGCCTCAGTAGAGGTGGAGCTAGAAGAAGAGGACTCAACAGTAGAAGACTCAACAGCAGAGGACTCAACAGCAGAAGACTCAGTAGCAGAAGACTCAAGAGAGGACTCGGTAGAGGATGCAATAGCGGAAGAGGAAGACTCAGCAGCAGAAGTAGATGACTCTTCAGAAGAGCTGGACTCCTCGGAGGAAGAAGAGGAAGCAGCACAGCTCAAAGCAGATGGTGTTTGGATCAAGTAAGTAGAATCAACAGTTGCATCTGGGACACTCCAGGCAGAGGTAGTAGTGGTGGAGGTGAAGTAAGTAGCATTCAACTGGGAAGTGTAAGCAGAGGCCCAGACAGACTTAATAGAGTCCAAAACAGTTTGACCGTTCATATTAATGGCGTCGACGTTTGGAGCTGGCAGTTCCAAGGTGCTGTCGGTGATCCAACCAACGTAGGAAGCATTGTTAACACGGTTGGTGGTATCGACGTCATTGTTGGTAACACCGGTTAAGTCAGCGACAAACTGGAAGACGTTAGCATCAAGGTCGTGACGGCCCAAATGAGGTAAGTCCCAGTTGGCCTCAACAGTAGAGATCTCAGAGTAGTGCTCGTAGAATGTGGAGTCGATAGTACCCTGGAGGGCCTCTGGAACAGCACCACCAAGCA
>JAJMLR010000023.1:0-202566 GCA_030569745.1 Petasospora bimundalis
CAGAAGAAATAAAGTGTACCAGACAAATCATCATCACAGGAACTCTTCTCCCCCAAGAGAGCCCAGGATCAGATGATTTGTTGAACTCTGGAGTTCACATAACGAAGATTATAACCATGGACAGGTTTTCCATCCCCAGAGAATACCATACCATTAGTTGTAATCCCCATCATATGAACCACAAAGAGATTAGGACAGCCATCTGAAAAGGGTACACTGGAGGAACAAACAAGGTCACACACCCCCATCCCCAAGAATATGTGATCAAATATTCATCCAGCATCTTGACAGTTGAGCTTTGGAGAGTATACCCAAGAAGTTACCCTCCATCCTCATAAAAGGTAACACCCTGAATACAAACCTTCCAGAGACCCAGCAACAAGACTCACCCAAACCAGACAAGATCCTAAGTACAGCAACCATAAGTACCAAAAGAGAAGAACCAGACAACAAACAACCCAAATATAGAAAGCACCAGAATACCAAATCATCAGATGTATTCTTCTCCCCAAAAGAATACATGGTCAGATGGGAAACCAGTGCCTCTATAACAACACTGAAGAAGATGGGATCGGAAGATCCAGCCAGTAGCCACCAGAATCTTAGTCCTCGCCTGAGGGCTAAGGTGCCAGTGATCTACCAGAGTTTCAGATGTGAGACCAAGAGAGTTTGTTTAGAGGTGTATCACCCATCCTCATAAATGATACATCAGTAAACAAACTAACAGAGCCACGTCCTAGGACCTTTCCCAAGCCAGACTCCAAAGTGTTCCAAGGTGGATACCAATGATGGAAAATGCAGATAGTGGTAGGTAGTCAGGGGTGTCAGATATTGGTGATATTTCCACTTTATATGGTCTCAACAAAGTGACACAAAGTGACACAAAATGACTTAGTGTCACATTCATCATAGCTAAGACGTTTTTGTGTCACATCTAGAGCTTTTGGGATGGGATTAAGGGCATTTACAGGGTCTAGGACGAATCCGCCTCCTGTTGGCAGCTTTTAGCGGTTTTGCAAAATTCAGTGGAGAAGTGGATTTATGGCTTAAATATTTGGTATGCAGAATACCAATGAATCAAATACTGCTTAAAATTAATAAAATAAAAAAGATCACATTGCTTGTTGTGGAATATAATATAATTTAATGATTATAGAAACTTAATCTTGCAAATTGGCTCCCTTTTTACCTATTTTTGTAGTCGCTCCTGCAGGATCGCCTCCTCTCGACGCAAGGTACCTACATATAACGGTTTACGAAAGATTCTCCGGTAAATGTTAACTTAAAACAAAATATAAACTAGCAACATTGGTAAGGTAAGAATTGGAATGTATAAAGAAGTTGAAGAGGCTGCTGCTGCAACGGAAGAGGAAGAGAGAGCAGATGTTTCAGTTGAGTTTGTTGTAGATGCAACAACTGAAGCGGTTGAGTTCGTAGTTGAAACAAACGAGGATATCGAAGTAGGCGAAAGATCTGAAGAGGAAGAAATCTCGGAGGCCATGCTTGTAGATTCGATGACGGAAAGGAATTCACTGGATTCGACAGAATCAGATGTAATAGCATCCTCAATATCACCAGTTATGAAATCTTCAGGAAAGTAAAAAGTTGTAGCACCAGCTTGCTCCATTAAAGTTGAATACCACGGGAAAACGGTCATCATTGTATAAAAGTCTGTAAATGGGAAACTGTTACTCTCTATAACACTTAGCAATTGGTCAGTGTCACTAACAGCCGGCATGTTGTTCATGTAATTGGCAAGTGCAGCTGGGAACTGCATACCGTTGTCGTCCATGTACTCAATGATCGTAGTATAACGGGTGTTCATATCCAAAAGAACATCCATGATGAACAATCCGTCACTTGCCAATGCTCGGGATGAGGCAGATGATAACTGAGATTCATCAAATGAGGTAGTAGACTGCGCTCTACATAGCACATGTAATCCTGAAGCGAGAGTAAGAAGTGAGTGGATGAACTTCATATTGGATCAATTGGGTATACTCTGAGACAGTCATAATAGAAACTTGAAAATGTGGATGTAAAGTTTTTTTCTTTTATATGCTGTTTAAGGGACTTTTTGAGGCTCTACTATAATTTAAAGGGGTGCTCTAAGTTTGTTACATCATTATTTCCGCATTTGGACTCCAATGGGGGGACAGATCAGTACCAATGCGGGAACCTCAAAATAACTATCTCGACAGAAGGATAGGTTTTTATTACTGTATGATTATGTTATTAAAGTAAATATGGATTAAGAAAACAATAACGAACTTAGTCTACTCCATTTCAATAGTGTAAGTCTTCCAGAATCCCAAATGCGGTGGACCCTTACAAACAGTCATTGTACCATTTGTCAAGTCATAGACAACACTTGCAACTGTCATCAAGATCTCGGCATCTTCAACGATTGGCTCTGCTCTGGTGTTCTTAATCTCAGACACAGCGTTTGGAGAACATGTGGTATCACTGAAGGAATCCTTGATGGCATCCACAGAGATACCTTTACCCAATGGAGACTTCTTAATGTGATCCACAAGTCTCATTGCAACTCTCTTGTGTCTATATAATGAAGAGCCACCAGGGTTTCTACAGTACATGTGACCCGAAGCTGGGGAGTAAGCTGGGGAAGAGAAGTGGTTGGAATGTGTGATGAAGGCACGTCCGCCTGTGCATGGGAGTGTCTCGCGTCCTTCCTGATCGACAAATGTAGGGTGAATAGCGTAGTATGACTGTGGAATCAACTCCAAGTCAATAGCCTCACCTTCCCTTGTTGCAACTAGTGTATTTCCAGAGACATGTCTTGGACAACCGACAATGTATTTCAATCCATTACCGTAGTTGTTACAAGCCAAGAATCTTCTTCTGGACATAGACAAGGGGATAACAGCTGGATATTCAACAGATGGACCTGGTTTGGGGAAGTTGAAGGAGTCAATGTTAGCATTAAGGGAAGAAGCACATAATCCAAGACCCTTAGAGTTCATACCAGATCTTCCCAACTGTCCAACTTCACCCAATGTGAGGATACAACGAGGCAAGTTCTCTTCTGGAGAAGTGTATGCCTCAATGATGACCACCAAATCATTATCATAGACATATGAATCCAAGTCCCAATTTTGCCCAATCTTTACACCGGACTCATCGATCACTGTGGCCACTGTACACTCTGACTCGTCTTTCATCTTGTAAAGATCCTTCTTGTTGTTCTTCCACTTTTGCAAGTCATATCTGGCATTGATCAGATAGATCTCATCAATAGGAACATCAGAACCATCAGCAATACCTTCAATCTCTCTATATCCAACAGGATCGTACTCTTTCATCGCTGGCATGTAGTAGTTCTGGATAACATGCTGGCAGAATGGCCAAGCTGGAACGTCAGCCTCAACTCTGTAATGGTCAGCAAGTTGTTTGATCTTGTCTTTCAACTGCTGCCCCTGGGATAAACCTCTCTCATAGGCAGTACCTCTCACAACGATGTGAGGATAAGATTGGCTAGTAGTCATTTCGTTACCGTTCTGTTATAAGACCAAAGGGGGGGGGAAGAAAAGAAAGCCCGTTTTGGAGGCCTAAGAAACAATTATAAATCTATGATAAAAAGAATTCATAATGAGATATAATCTTAACCAAGGAAAGAGTATTAATTGGTTGCTGGTTTGCTAGTGCCCTTCCGGAGATGGTTTGTATAGAAAAGGCGGAGGTCCGATGGCTCATCGTCGGGGAAATTACCCGATGAGGGAACTCGAAGTCCGACACCTTCGCTGCGCTTTAATGCAGTTCGCTTCGGAGATTCATATTCCCAATTAGGCATTGATCCGCATCACCGGTACCGGGGAGAGGCCATAAGTGGAAATTTCCTGCCCGTAAGGTCTCCCCGACAGTAATCTCTATCTCCGTCATCGTATCTTTCACAAGGCTGCCGATCAGGCGACCTGCCTCCGCTGCTGTACATCATATAAACCTATAAGACTCCACAGTTCTGTCCTAAACCTAACTTCATGAAGATTCGAACACTTTCATTCACATCAACACTTTTCACCAAAGACACCTGCAAGAGATGAGCTTCTTGGGCAAAGTCGCCAAGAGCTCGAGCAACACATCAGATGTTAGCCTCTCTGACACCAAAGATCAGGTTCTCACCGAGTCCTATGAACTCACTGCTGGTGACGTTTCAAAAGATGTCAACTTAAGACACAGAGACATTATCTTGACCCGTTGCGGTCACGTTGTTGAAAATGAGAGCGATCTCATGGATTTGTCCAAAATTCCACCAGAGGTCTCCTACATGGTTGAAAATATCGAGGGTATGACTATTCAGGAGGCCACTGGCCACTTGAATGCCCTGATCGCACATCACGTTGATGATGCCAATTTCCCATCCGACGTTTATGACAGAATGGAGGTCCTTGCCCAAGGGTATGAAGCCTCCGGTGTCTCTGAGTCTGAGTGGGAATTTGAGTGTAAACTTGAAGCTGGTCTTTGTGTTCTTCACTCTCCTTACCCAGAGATCAGAGCCGTTACCGATCCATACGATGATCCAACTATCCCAGTCGAGACTATCAGAGCTTACTTCCTTGGTTTCCTCTGGACAATGGTTGGTACAGGTGTTAACGAATTCTTCATGCACAGAAAACCTCAGATTTCCTTGACTTCACCAATGATCCAGTTGCTCTTATACCCATGTGGTACTGCAGCTGCTAAGGTCCTTCCAGATTGGGGTTTTACCTTCAGAGGTATTAGACACTCTTTGAACCCAGGTCCTTGGACCTATAAAGAGCAAATGTTTGCCACTATCATCTTCAACGTTTCTATCTCTTACACTTATGTTTCCTTGAACATCTTTGTGCAAAAGTTGGATCACTACTTGCCAACTGCATGGATTGACTTTGGTTATCAGGTCTTGCTCATGCTCGCTTCTCAGTTCATGGGTTTCGGTCTTGTTGCATTTGCAAGAAGATTTGCCATCTATGAACCAAGATGTATCTGGCCAACATTGATTCCGACTTTGGCTTTGAACAGAGCATTGTTGAAGCCTGAAAAGAAGGAAAACATCCATGGATGGAGAATCACAAAGTACAAGTTCTTCTCCATCTGTTTCTCTGCTATGTTCCTCTACAATTGGATCCCAGCTTACTTGTTCGAGGCTCTTTCTACTTTCTCTTGGATCACCTGGATCAAGCCAGAGAACTTCAACTTGTCTACCGTTTGTGGTTTACAGTACGGTCTTGGTTTCAATCCTATCAACACTTTTGATTGGAATATCATCGACTACAACTATTCATTGACTATTCCATTCTACTCCCAGTTCAACCAGTTCATCGGAACTTTCATTGGTTTCTTTGCCATCTTGGGTATGTTCTACACAAACTACAAATGGACCGGATTCTTGTCCATTAATGACAATCAGATTTACACAAACACAGGTGAGGTATACAAGGCTACTTCTATCTTGGACTCCAACTCTCGTTTGATTGAGTCGGAGTACCAGAAGTACTCTCCTCCATTCTACACCGCTGGTAACCTGTTCGTCTACGGTGCCTTCTTTGCTTTGTATCCATTTGGTTTCCTCTACACAATGATTCAGGAGTGGAAAACTGTCAGAATGGGAGCTATTAAGCTCTGGCAAGGTCTTAGAGACTGGAAAAAGTCTAACTACGAGGGTTACCAAGACCCACATTCTCAGATGATGAAGAAGTACAAGGAAGTTCCTGATTACTACTTCTATATTATCCTCGTTATTTCTATCGTTTTGGCTATTTTGTGTATGAAGCTCTACCCAGCTCAAACTCCAATTTGGGGTATTTTCTTCATTGTTGCTCTTAACTTTGTCTTCTTGATTCCAATCTGTTTGATTTTCTCTACTACTGGTTTTGCTTTGACTATGAACGTCTTGGTCGAGTTGATTATTGGTTACGCTCTTCCAGGTAATGCTTTGGCCATGAACAACTTGAAGTCTCTTGGTCGTAACATTGATTCCCAGGCTGAGACTTACATTGGTGACCAGAAGTTGGCTCACTACGCTAAGATTCCACCAATGGCCATTTTCAGAGGCCAGATCATTTCCACACTTATCCAGTGTTTTGTTTCTCTTGGTGTGATTAACTGGCAGTTGGCAAACATCCAGAACATTTGTACATCCAAGGCTGAGAACAAGTTCACTTGTCCAAAAGAGACAAACTTCTATTCTGCAGCTGTCTTCTGGGGTGTTATTGGACCAAAGAGAATTTTCAACAACATGTATCCAATCCTTCAATACACCTTCTTGATTGGTGCTTTGGCTGTTATCCCATGTGTTTTGCTTAAGAAATACTTCCCAAAGACTTTCAGATATTTTGCTCCAACCTTGATCATTGGTGGTATGCAACAATGGGCTCCTTACAACTTGTCTTACGTCAGTACTGGTCTTTACATTTCTTTCATTTTCATGCACTACATTAGAAACAGATACCCAGCTTGGTGGGTTAAGTACAACTATGTGATGGCTGCTGCCTTCTCCTCTGGTGTTGCTTTCTCAGCATTGATTATCTTCTTCTCCGTCAAGTACCACCCTAAGCCAATTAGTTGGTGGGGTAACAACATCCTCGATGTTGGCGTTGATGGATTTGAAGGAAGACAATCCTTGCTGAACATCACCACTGATGCATTGGATGGATACTTCGGCCCAAGAGCTGGTAGTTATCCATGATTATCTGTTACGCATTGTCATTCTTTATAACTGCTATTCCTATTTTTTAAATTTGATTTATATTACTGTTTTACAAACAAATTGCCGTAGCCACTCGAAATTCACAGCCAACCAATAACAGCACAACACCAAAATTTTGACATGGGGGGATTATGGGGCATTTACCCCTTATAAATTATTTCGCTGTGCTCTACAATTTATATACCTGGCCACCTCTCCAAGATCTAGTGGTTCTACATCTTCAAATTTCACAAAGTTGGGATCTCACAAGACCTCCCCAAGCCTTGAGAGACCACAACGAGGATCACCAGAATCAGAGAACCTCCGTACATGAAGAAATGGCCAGCCACCACACTCCATAGTCAGAATAAAACCTCCAGAAGAAATAAAGTGTACCAGACAAATCATCATCACAGGAACTCTTCTCCCCCAAGAGAGCCCAGGCACAGATGATTTGTTGAACACTGGAGTTCACACAACGAAGATTATAACCATGGACAGGTTTTCCATCCCCAGAGAATACCATACCATTAGTTGTAATCCCCATCATATGAACCACAAAGAGATTAGGACAGCATTCTGAAAAGGGTACACTGGAGGAACAAACAAGACCACACACTCCCATCCCCAAGAATATGTGACCAAATATTCATCCAGCATCTTGACAGCTGAGCTTTGGAGAGTACACTCAAGACATTACCTTCCATCCCCATAAAAGGTAACATCAAGAAAGCAACATCTTCAAAAGTAACAAAGGCAAAAGACACCCCAATCCAAACAAATATCTCAAAGACAGCAACAAGAAGTACCAACAAAGATGAACAGAACAAGACCAGAATACCAGAATACCATAAGTACCAGTGAAGAAGAACCAGACAACAAACAACCCAAATATAGAAAGCATCAGAATACCAAATCATCACATGTATTCTTCTCCCCAAAAGAATACATGGTCAGATGGGAAACCAGTGCCTCTATAACAACACTGAAGAAGATGGGATCGGAAGATCCAGCCAGTAGCCACCAGAATCTTAGTCCTCGCCTGAGAGCTAAGGTGCCAGTGATGTACCAGAATTTCAGATGTGAGACCAAGAGAGTTTGTTTAGAGGTGTATCACCCATCCTCATAAATGATACATCAGTAAACAAACTAACAGAGTCACGTCCTAGGACCTTTCCCAAGCCAAAATCCAAAGTGTTCCAAGGTGGATACCAATGATGGAAAATGCAGATAGTGGTAGGTAGTCAGGGGTGTCCGATATTGGTGATACTTCCACTTTATAGCGTCTCAACAAGGTGACACAAAGTGACACAAAATGACTTAGTGTCACATTCACCATAGTTAAGACGTTTTTGTGTCATATCTAGAGCTATCGGGATGGGATCAAGGGCATTTCCAGGGTCTACGACGAATCCAGCTGTTTTCAACGTCTAAAGTGGAATATAATGTGCACAAAACCAAATAGGATACGCGTATAACAGACTGCAAGATCAAACACGATAGATTTAATAATTAAGGTTATAAGGCAACCCGGAGTTTGTGAGTTGGTTATAAGAGCTAAGGGTCCTGCCAAGCCTCACGTTATCAGCTAATTGCCCCTTTATAACCCAATGCGCGTATCAGATCTGGCGACCTTCCTAATGTGGAAGCACTCCGGGCCACAGGACCGGCAAAATACCCGCAAGGGGAAATGGTGCGAACGTAAGGGGGTTCTAGGGTCTCTATTTGTCGTTCGACTTCATGAATTACATTGGATCGAGATATCCCAGTAGGGTGGGGTGTTGTTCGGTTCGAAATATATTGTAGAGTCCCCATATATTCTACGTAATGTGACTAGTTCGATTAATGCATCATTAAGCTTCGTAGATTCATTCTAGAGTATTAAATGGCTGGATCCTTGTCCTTGAGATGTCTTTTAAACTGTGTTCCAATACTTTGTGTGGCAATGTTCAGCCTTAATAGTGTTGTCCATAGAATTTCTAGTCCTCTGGAATTCATCTCCAACCATTCTCTGAACTGTCGGGCCAGATTTAAGACATATAATGACTGCTCTTTGGTTTTAGACATGACAATCAAGGACAAAACAAAGTCCTTTAAATACATAAACAAAGACCGACTCCATCTATACCAGAACCCGTGGATATTCGCAGTTGGTAGTTTCAACAAGAATGAGATAATGTCGCTTAGTTTGTCTTTTGCCTTATCCAAAAAGATCTCTTGATATTCCGATGGTTCTACTACTCGGAAACGAGCACGGAAGAGTGTAATATCAAGGATGTAACTGGATAGAATCAAGCTATATGTGGAAGAATTTCCAGTGATTTCAATGGAGAAGAAATCTCTCCTCCAATTTTCTAACTGTGCTTCAAAGTCATCACAGATCCTAAACACAACATCCTTTGGTTGTGATAATGCCCTCGTGGAAAAAAGCTCTGTCCAAATCTGGTTGAGTATAAACGTCAACTTCAGTGCCATCTTGAATGATTGTATATAACCCTTTTCGTTGTTCAAATAGTCAGCAACATCTTCATAGATGAAATCAAAGTCATCCGGCATCTGAACACTAAACTCCAGATCATTGATCAAACTTGGTGAGCCCGCAACAAAAGACCCCCATTTCTCCATCAAGTAAACTGTCCACCATAGTCTGATTCTAATGTTTTTCTCATATTGTGGAATATTCCAATTTGTACAATCGAGATGAAGACCTAATGAATAAGACAGTGTGACTATACTAGACAAGACGGTTTTCTCAAACCCATTAGACTGTGAATCCTTTTTAAACCCTAACAGATGATAAAATAGGATCAGAGACTTAACAGTAGATAAATCAGGGGCGTGCATCTGGTTAACGATTAAAATCCATGCATGGGTGAACAGTTCCTTTCTGTTATTCAGTAAAAGCTCATCATCGTCAGCGAACATATCAATCGAAGTATCGTAAGTATCCCACCGTCTTACTGACTTCGCTAGCATTAGCAACAGAAGTATATCAATGTGTTCTTTATTTCTGTTGTACTCCTGAGTCTCGTTGGAGAATATCTCATTTAGGAAGTTCCCGTCAAGAATTGGTAATGAGGGAAAGACAAATTTCAAATAAAGGATGATGAAATTGGGGATAAACTTGGACAATCTCTCAAAGACACCATCGTCTAACTTCGATACAGGAGTAGTTAATGTATCATTGGATTCTTTAATAAGTCTATCACGTTCTTTGAATGCAAAGATCACAGGGTCCTGAGGAGTACCCATCTTACGGAAGAATTTGGCACTGAACACACACTCATTATTCTGATCATATTGATAGTAGTGGTACCTCAGCCAAGGATCGTATTCACCAGATGGCCCATAGTGCATATAAGAGATGTCTTTGGAACGTCTGTCCAGAGGCAATGTTGAACTGTCCATTTCCATGTCCCACTCAGATGCAAAAGCTAACCCGGGTGAGTTGTTGATGCTGAGAAAGTCAAATGGGAAGTTATTATTGTTAATCTCCTCATCCATGAACTTGAGCCAATCTATGCTATTGATATCCAATCTCTGTTGTAGTTGTGGTTGTGGTTGAACTGTCTTAGCCTCTTGTGACGGCTGTTGAGATGGCTGCACCTCAGTCGGAGACTTAGTGGTTGGTGTCAATGGCACATCAACCTCCATGAGACTGCAAACATCTCCCTTTAGAGCACATGATTGACAGCCTGATGAGAATTCTTCATCAGGGTCCTTAGCACGACATTTGACCTTTCGTTGTTGGCATTGTGTACATGAACGAGCTCTTCTCGGGAGCAATTTCTTGCTCTTTTTGTCTAGAGAAAATATACTGAACCCCAGAGTCTCCTGTGGTCTCTTCTTTTGAATGGCCATTTCTCTTATACCAATTTTAAAGCAGTTTGGGGTATCAATAAAGAGACACAGAGTACTAGAGGTTTATCAGCTTCGGAAATTTTTGAGGGACGCGTAACCTTACCGTTTTCGGAAGTCTACCGTCAACTTCCTTATGTTATAATTCCCGTCTTCTCTACGAGTTGGTGATCATAACACCACTTTTAATGGTCATTTAATGCATCTGTCAGCTTATTACTTTAGCGACTTCATGTTATAAAGACATTTAGAATCCTTCACCTGTACGACATCACCTCAATAGTTATACTGGGGGTTTAGCGAAGCAGGGTCCTCTAAGCATATCCTTACCTTCTAGGAGGTAAGAAGGAATGCAGCACTTTAGCAGTTGCATTTCATAAATATTGTAGATACCGTGCAAATATACGTGAAGGACGGAAACGTGGTCATGAATTACAAAAGGACATATAAAAAACGGAAGGGGACTGAAAGATCATTCCTAAATCAATAGGCGTATCTGAACTCTGGGTTCTGTTTATCAGTCAAATCAGCAAATTCTTGGTTGTGAACGACTGTGTACTTATCACCAAGCTCTTCTCTCTGTTTGTCTCTTCTCTTGTTCTCTCTAATGTTGACGAAAGCTAAGAGGGCAACCAAGACAATACAAGCAGAGTAACAACCGACACAAGTACCTTTAGCCTTGTGGTAGTTTGGAGCATCAGAGGCTTGGAAAGTCTGTGGACCAATGATGTTACCAGCAGAGTAGGCCATTAAAGAAATGGCATTTGCAGTCAACTTCTTAGTGAAACCAGCAGTGTTGGAAGTGACACAAGAGGAAACAGCTGCGATACCAACTGGGGAGATACCAAAGATCCAAATACCAGCCAAGGCAGCATTGTTAGAACCAAAGGCCAAAAGACACACAGACATCAACACAATGCAGAAGTAAATGTTTGTAACCAGCAATCTTGAGGTGAAGATCTTCATGATCCATGGTAAGGTACACAAGAAAACCAATTCGAAAGCACCAACTGGGGCCTTCATCCAGAGAGACTCTGTAGTGGAGTAACCAAAGGATTTAATAATGATAGTGGTGAAAGAAGCAACACCACCGTTTGGAATGGCAACGCACATGGCAATGAGGAAGTACAACCAAGTTCTAATATCCAAGAGACATTCCCAAACCTGTTCAATTTTGTACTTTCTAGAACCGAAACCTTGTTGGTTACCTCTAATTCTAGCAATGACCATTGCTTTCTCTTCTTGGGTTAACCACTTGGATTCGGAAGGTGTCAATGGAACAACAAGGAGAATGACGAAACCGACGAGAATAGTCATCAAACCGATGATAATGAACAAAATGTGGTAAGAGGTAATAGAATAAGAATCCTTATGTGTGTAAAGACCAGAGGAAACACCGGCCAAGAAGATAGAACCCAAACCGTTGAAACCGTAAAAGTAAGCCGATCTACCAAAGTGTTCGGATTTCTTATAGTACTGGTTCAAGATGATAACGAAGATTGGAGAAACAAACGCTTCAAACATACCGAGCATCACACGTAAAAGCATGAATGTAGCATATGACTTGGTGACACAAAGCAAACATTGAATAACACCCCAAATGATGATACAGATGGCTGAGACTCTAACAGCTGGTAACTTTTGCAAAGTGATAGCAGCAAATGGAGAGGTAATAAGGTAAGCCAAATAGAAAGCTGATGTTGTCCAAGAATACATTTGACCTTCCATATTGTAATCTGTTCTGATACCCATAATAGCAGCAAATGAAATACAAGTCTTATCCATGAATTGGACCATATATAAGAAACCAAAGATCGGTAAAAGGGTCCAATCTAGCTTTCTACGAAGCTTTGCATCATCTTCTGGGTGGATTTCCACGTCTTGCAATTGTTCAGCAATGGCAAATGCAGCATCAACACTATAACCTGGAGCGGTTGGCACATCAATCACCTTACCAGACGGAGAAATGATGGTGGAAAGCACAGGTTGTGCCTCCATATCTGTGATCTCAGCGATTTTGACATCCTGATTGATTTTGTTCTCGTCCTTCATTAGTGAGTCGTCACTGGACTTGCTACTATGGCCAGACATCTATGATAGATCTGTATGTGGGTGTTTATGGGAGAGATAGGGAGAAGACCAAGAGATGAGGTGCTTTAGATCGGGGAATGCACTTCTCTTATAAGTACGCACCTACGTTTATCCGATAGAGACTAGGAGATACGACCTAGGCTACAATGCTTGCTCAGACCATGCATCCTGATAGCGTCTTATCAATAGCCGGTAGCATCGTAACCTGCATCGTCGGAGTGCTCGACCCTCTTGTGGGCTAATGGTATCAGGGGGAGGTGCGGAAAGATCCAGGGGAGCTCCAACTTTCCCTATTTGAGCCTTCTTTTGGCACCAATGGGAAAAAACTTCTAAATTGTTCCTCTTATATTCCATATATTTACTTTTCAATACAAAAAGTGTGATATAATGGAAATATAATGGCACCAAAATACCATAAAACAAGAGAATAACAAGACACAGCGTGGATGTGTGGAGGGCCACACCGGAAAGGGAGCCCCCCAAACTCCGATCCAAAGCGGATGCGCCGCTGCAAGGTATCGGAGGTGCGCGCAATGGCGAAGCCGAGAGTCCACCATAAAGCATTGGTATTTTCACTATCAGAATAGCGAGAATCACAGGTTAAAGCCGATATTGGGGATGGAAACCGGCTCACAGCGGAGCTTCCTGTGCATCTAGTCGGAGATGTCAGCTTGGGAGTCTCCCACTTTGGGTTTCAACTCCGCATTCTCTGATTAATGGGTCTTTTATATAGGTGAGCCCTTGTCAGCCCTCCCCCCTTGATACTCTTTCTGCCCTGTATCTGTACACTTTGAAAGATTTTGCCGAGATGAGTTACCTTTCCGACGCCAATGAATCAAACACACCTGTGAAGCTTGAGATCCCAGGCCAGGGTGTTCTCACGGGTTACAAGTTCAAATCCTCTATCGATGGTTCAGAGTCAAGTGTAAGATATGCCAAGGTCCCATATGCACTCCCTGTGTCTGCTAAAGATAGATTCAAGAAGGCTCTTCCTATCCCAGATGGCTACGATTACACTGGAGACTACGGCCAAATTGGTCTCAAGTGTCCACAACCAGCTGTACCTAACCCAGTTTTCAACTATAAGAAAGGTCCATCCAAAGAAGAGATCCAATATGCCAACATCTTTGTTCCAACAGGACAACCACCTGAAGGTGGTTGGCCAGTGTACTTTTACCTCCATGGTGGTTGGTTGCAGTACAATTCACCAAATAACCTCTTCATGGACACCACTGATACAAATTCCCAGTTTAAGAACAAATATATCTTAGTCAGTCCAGGTTATCGTTTGAATATGTTTGGTTTCCTTTCTTCCAAGGAATTACTAGAGGAGGATCCTGAGTCATCAAACTTTGGTTTCTGGGATCAGAGAATGGCCCTGGAATGGACATACAAGTACATCAAACACTTTGGTGGTAACCCAGACCTCATCTCCATCGGTGGTCTCTCTGCTGGTGGTTACTCCGTCTTCTTCCAGTTGGCATATGAACTTTACTTCCCAGAGGCTCAACAGATCATTAAACAGTGTGTCTTCCAATCCAACTTGGTTTACTGCCAACCAAAAACAATTGAGGAGACTCAATCCCAATTCGATGAAATCTGTGAAAAATTAGGGTTAACCGAATTGACTAATGCAGAGAAGCTAGCAAAGTTGAGAGAGCTGGACTCTCTATTCATTGAAGATTTCATTCCATCCTTGTCTATGCATACTTTCAGAGCTGTTACTGATGACAAATTTGTTGCTTCTAGTCTCATTGCTGATCTCTACTCAGGTGAATTCACAAAGAAGATGATTGCAAAGGATATTAGACTTTTGATTGGTGAAGCTGATAACGAACCATGGAAATATTCCATGCTTAATACTCCAAAGACAAAGGAAGATCTCAAGTTACAAGTTGAAAACTACTACCCAGCTAAAGTTATTGAACCTTTACTCAAAGTTTACCCAGACTTGGACACTTTCGAAGAAGGAGACGAAGATTTCCAAGACAAACTTAGAATTGTATTTGGTGATATCACTTCAGATGGTCAGGTATATGCCTCTGAAAGAGGTTTCATTAACCAAATGATCAAGTTTGGTTTCCCACAGGAAAAGATCTACCGTTATAGAATTAGTTTCAGAGCCGCTTTCAACGATGCTGCTATTCCTAAGGAGTTGAAAGTGATCCACGGTTTGGACTTCACTCTCTGGTTCTACCATATGACACCTTACACTCCAGAAGAGATGAAAGTTGCTACTGCTTGGCTTGCTCCATTCATGGACTTCATCACTTTCAAGCCAAAAGTCAACGGTTGGGAAGCTACTGACTTTAAGAAATTTAACTTGTTAACTGCAGAAGGTGAGATCAAGTACGTCGAAGACACTTACTTTGCCAGAGGTGTTGAAGTTGCTGATGAGGTCTACAAGGCACAGCTTTAGATTGTGTTTTATTGCATAGGAAATCAATGAACTACTTCACTAGATATGTACACCAGTAGCATTACATTCCTCGTAGCCTCTAGTAACTCTGTGGGATTACACCACCGGCATACAGAAAGGAATAAAGACAATCCCCTTGGAAGATCAGGGATTACAGGATATATGCATGATGAACGCATCACTGTGACATATCTGCACCCGCCTTATTCCCCCAGCCAAGCATCGCTTCTTAACCGCGTGGGCCCGACGGTATACGGGTTGGAAGATGCGTTCCTCTAATTGCCGACACTGTCGATCAAAAGACCGAAAACTCAATTTGCTCTATGAAGTCGTCTTTATAGGCTCGGTTATCGTATGTGATCTCCGCTCTAAGATTTTAGTTCCGTATTATTTATTCCAGTTCCGCCGATTTCCACTTCTGGAAAACCAAAGCTGCAAAGGGAAAGATTTCAAGAGCATGAAGATAAGGGAACCTCTTATAAATCTATGATAATTATTTGTCATGATAACAGCTTTTTACTAAGTTTTGCAGCAACACCGTCCAGTAGTATTCACTCTTATCTATCAATCTCTAGATGCCTAGCTGATATCGATGCTTCGTCTACAGCATCCTCATTGGAGGATTAAACTATGCAACTCTACTGATAAAGTACCATTACCAAACCATATATTTTTTCGCCAAACTTAATCAAAATAAAAATAAAAAAACCTAATCAGTTTTCTAGAATGGATTCATCTCCGTCTGAATCAGATTGTGTCGATCTCTTAGCCTTTCTCTTATCCCTCAACTCCAAAATAAACACAGCAGCTGTGAGAATAATTCCAAGACCACCTAAGCATGCGTTATAAGTGAAACCTTTGTGGAACTTTGGAGAATCATTTGAGTTAAATGTAAGCATTGGCACCCAGGCACCTGTGACATAAGCCATTGTGTTTGTAACAACAACGACAAAGTTTCTTTTCATATCATCATAATGCAGCATACCATTAACCCAAGAGAAGATCAATGGTTGACCCATTGTCATTGGAATCATCAAGATGAAGTAAGATGCCCAGTGGAGACCAATTGGAATATCCCAAGCTGCTAAGAGTGCAGATCCAAACAAGAAGAGAGTGAACATCAAGAAGAGCAAGTATGGTGTCAATCTTGATTTGAAGAAATCGTTCAAATAAGCAACTGATAATGCAAGGGCAATACCAGCACCAGAATTGATGATTGGATACGTATTATAGTAGTAAGAATCCATCTTCAAGGTTTTCTTCATCCATAATTGGAAAGCTTGAGAAGTGTTTGGTTGACACGAGTTGTTGTAACAAAGGAAAAGAAGTGGGAAGATAAAGATGTGCCATGTGTTGAAGAAAGATCTAATTTTAGTCCAAGTATATGGCTCACGAGTATTCAACTGAGCACCATCACGACGACGACGTTCTAAAGCGACAAGTTTGTCCTTCTCGCTAAAGTACCAGGAAGTGGTTGTTGATGGTGTGTTTGGGTCAACAAAGAGTGTGTAAATGGCGATTGGGAAAGAGATAGCAGCATCGATAACAAACATCCATTGGAATGGCTCCAAGTGCTTATGTGCCCAAGATGAAGATAAGATTCTCTGTTGAAGTGGTCCACTAACTAAACCAGCGGCTGTACCAGCACAACCGAAGAAAGCGGCACGCTTACCAATCTCCTTCTTGGAATACCAACTTCCAATCAAGTATTCCAAACCTGGGAAGTAACCACTTTCTGTAAGACCAATGAGGAATCTTAAGGCGTACATACCATGAAGTGATTTTGGAGTGATTGTCAAAAGTGTCAAGATACCCCAAGTACATTCTAATCCTGCCAAGTAATAACGAGCGGATATTCTGTGCAAGATCAAATTGGAAGGGATCTGACCGATGATATAACCCACGGTCCATAAAGTGACCATTAAGTTGTAGTCATTACCTTCCATACCGTAATACTCACTCATACCATTGACATATGCAGTACCAATGTTACTCTGGTTAAGAGTTTTAATGAAGTATCCCAAGCATGCAGATGAGAGTAAGAAGAAGTCCAGTTTGAAGAGGAAGTAACGCTCATCTTTATGCTTATCAATTGAATCATAGAGGAAAAGAGCAGGTTTATACCACCATTTGGAACGTCTCCTTATTTCAGCTTCATCCAATTCCACTACAATGTCGATGTATGGTTTGGATTGATCATGAGCGAGAATGTCGCTGCTGTCATCGGATGAGAGGGCGTGGGAGTACTGGACTTCCACGGCCTCATTCTTGTTGATAGAAGAGCCACCCATATTTGTGTTTGATGCTTCGAAAGATAGTTACACTCTTCATGGCTCCATGGGTTCTAAAGTCAAGTATTTATACAAAGAAGTCATCTCCTCTTGACGTGCCACAGTTGACGCAGCCCCCGTCCTCTTTCCAGCATGGCTCTTCCGACCCGCCACAGGATGTCATTGTGGAGAACCTCAACCAGACGCCACATATGGAAGGTGTCAAAGTTCTGTGAATACCAGTTTTAGCGCAGGTTTGAGATGTATAAAGCGGCTGACGGGTCCCTTTACGGGTTGCGTAACGCCGGATGTGCACAGTGGCTTTCCCACAGCCACAGTTTAGCGGAGTGACAGAAAACAACAAAAAAGTGCATAGTTTTTAGTGTCCCATGGATCTATTATTGATAGTGGAATATGATTTAGCCGACGCATATTATGTTTATTATCAGGTTTTTGAGCGTTGGGTGTATAATGTTTATTAAGTATTTCTGTTGAGTATCCCCCAGGTTCCTTCTTTCTTCTGTTTTCTCATATCTCGTTTTAATCGTCTGTAAAACTTTTCATGTGATAACACTATGATATATATTAGTTGTATCAAAGTACATTCAATTGACTTACAAAAGAACAAGTTATTCCATAGAAACCTTGAGTCATGAGATCTCCAGCCTGCGCTCCGCTTAAGGCGGAGATTGGCACACAGAGCCACATATCCACAATTACAACCTCTCACACACACAAACACTGTGGCCTTTATACCCCAGGAATTGTTCATATATAATGGAAAGGGTTGTCCATTATTAAGCGTGCCGTCGGATGTGCCCGACGGTCCGCCATTTGTTCGCTTTGTTGTACCAAAGAGGTAATGCATAAGCGGAGCTCATGAGCCACATCTTTACAACTCGTCCATTGCACTTCAAAGGAAAAGCAAAAAAGAAAAAAAGAAATTGCGCTTCCTTCTCTATCACTTGAATGGTACAGAGCAACAGAATGACAAAGAGGTCCAATTCAGTAAACGAGACTGTCGTTAAGAAGTCCAAGCACTCAACCATTGTTCATGATGGAGACCCATCAAATGGAGCCAATGAGGCACCATTTCTAAAGTTGTTCACAGCACCAACTACAAATGGACAGAAAGTTACTATCTTGTTAGAGCTTCTTGGTGTTGAGTATGTTTACCGTTCGTTGAACATCAAAACTGAATCCAAGAGTGATTGGTATTTGAAATTGAACCCTGCAGGTAAGATCCCGCTTATTGAGGATGTTGATTCTGAAGGTGGGCAATTAACACTTGGTGAATCTGGTGCTATTTTGATCTATTTGGCTTCAAAATATGATGTTGATCACAAGTTTTCCTTTGCTGAAGGTACCAATGAACATTGGAAAGAAATTGAATTTGTATTCTTCCATGCATCTGGACTTAATCCTGAACAAAAGAACTATAACTTAACAAAAGCTAATGATCCAGAGAATAAAGATGCTATTGATAGAGCTATTATTGGAACTGAAAAGGCATATCAATTTGTTGAAGATACTTTAAAACGTAATGGAACAGGTTATCTCATTGGAAACCATCTATCATTGGCTGATATAATCACTTATCCACATGCAAGGGCACTTTCAGGCTTTGAAACTAGCAAATGGCCATTATTTGAGAAATGGTTAAGAACAATTGGTGAAATTCCAGAAGTTAAATCTGCTCTTGCAAAGAAATAGAACTTTAAATTATTTAGTGTTTATTTTTTCGTAGAGAAACAAGAAAAAAAATATTCAATGTCTATTTAACCGTTCATGCATAATGTGGGGAGGTTTATAACAATATCATTGCCCTTTCCGAAGTTCATAATACAAACTACATTAACAATAAAAACCAGAAATAAACAATTAAGTATACACTTTGTATACATCAGCTACGTAAAGAAGTAAACTTACAACAAAGCTGGAACCAAGGCAAGAAGAGCCAATGGAGCATAAGCGGCAGCACCGTTGGTCTCATTGACAGTTGCAACTGTAGTGGCCTCAGCAGAAGAGGAAGACTCGGTAGCAAGGGTAGTCTCAGCGGCAGAAGACTCAGCAGCAGAAGAAGTTTCAGCAGCAGAAGAAGAGGTCTCGGCAGCAGCAGAAGAAGAAGTCTCGGCAGCAGCAGAAGAGGAAGTGGTCTCGGCAGCAGCAGAAGAGGAAGTAGCAGCAGCGGTAGAAGCCTCACCGATAATAGACTCCAAACGGGAAGAGTACCATGGCAAACCAGTGACATAAGAGGAAACCTCAGCAAGGTCAACCAAAGAGTACAAAGTGGTGTAAGAGTCATCAGTGTAAGTCTGGGCCTCCTCGACAAGGGAAAGCAAAGCAGCTGGTGGGGAGTTACCGGCAGAGATTTGAGCCAAGTAGTCAGACAAGTTAGCCTTGACATCAGCAAGGAGGGCAGTCAATTCAGAGTTTTTGTCTGCAGCGACCATGGAGGCGGCGAGGGCGAGGAGGGCAAGGTACTTCATGTTCAAAAGGGTATCAAGAGCGAGTGTCTGTTGCTTAAGAAAACCGAACAACAATAAGGATTCAAGAAAGATGGGATTCTACTCGAGTATTTATAGTTGAAAAAAAAAGAATGGGAGTCAACTGGAACGTGGGGAATTTTCCTGCCATTCCATGTTTACTTTGTGGGGATCTTATTAGGGTTTTCTCTTTTGTCTTTGGTGGAGGTAAGGGATTTGCCGTATGTTTAATTTCGTTTCCGGGTCTTCCCCCCTCCCCCTCTTAAGGCGGGCCAAATGCAGCCAGTGTTGATGGTCAAAGGGAATGACAAAGCGGGCGGGCAGTTCCGGTTACGGAATATAGCAAGTATAATCAGAGAAGAAAAAAAAAAAAGCAGTGCAGGTATATAATTGGTTGCATAATTGGGTCGATGTGTTATGCTTTTGATTGACCAAAGATTTTCCATTTCTTTGATCATCATTTTTCTCTCTCTTCCCCCTCCCCTCTATTGACCACTTAATATCATTTTTCCATCTGTGTTTATCCTTTTTATCCATTCAAAGTTGATCCATTCGAAGGGTTCCATTTGAGTCTCGACAAACTGTTAAGGTTCATGCAGTGATGCGTACGTCCATCGAGGGGTTTTCACGGTGATTCGTTTTAGGACGTGTGGGGGTGAGGGGTTCGGTACATGCCGATCTTCTCTTGTTTTGTTTCTAATATACCATATTACTTATATTTACTATCATTGATAACTTATATTGTTACTTAATAAATGAACAATCTATAATATATTTTTTGTTATAACATATGTTACTAATTTAACCAAACTTGGCAATGACTCAGAACAATAGCGAATGACTCCCAAGCCGGGGATTTACCGTTTGGTGCAGCACCAATTGGGGACAGCCGCATGTCCCAATTGGGAAATGAGATGACGCCAAAATGGCAACTCAGGATTAAAAAAAAGAAAAAAAAAGAACACAAAAACATAACAAAAAGCCACATTTCCAGAAAACCCAACTCCCCGCTTAAAGATCTCCTCGGCTGGTTTTTTTTTGTGTTGTTTTTTTTTTAAAACAAACTATACAGGTTTGTAAGCTCGTATAGGCTGGCTGTAGTATATATGAGGCACTTTGAGTGGGAGTGGGGGTGTGGGCGCGAAGTTGTTTTATTCGCGGAGCAAAAGTGGAGGGAGAGAAAGGTGAAAAGGCTCATAACTGACACCCATTTCTGTTTATATTCAGAATACTTAATCTTTAAGGAATATGTTGGTGTATCTTGAAGAGTTTTTCCATTACCATTTGGGTAATACAGGTGTTTTTGAAGATCACATGTCACATCCTGTTTCAAGGAGGATCACAACAATTGCATTATTAGGACTTATAGTTGTACTTGTCTATAAAGGTATATTTCAAATTGGGGTATCATTTGGTTTATGGGATATACCTGGTAAGGAATATTTCATTGATACACCTGTACATTGTGCACATTTATATTTAGAAGTTAATGTTGTTATTAATGAAGAATTACAATTGAAAACGCCATTAAAATATCATGTTGAATTTTCACCAGAAGAATATAATAAAGAAGATCCAGAATTGGGATCAACTCTTGGATTTTTAAGACAAAAGAGTTATTTATTATTTAAAGATTCAAATGTTTATGAAAATTTACCGAAAAATAATAGATTTACAATAAAAGATGTAAAGATATTTGATGTTTATGATAATGAATTAACTATGGATTCTAAACCATTATGTCTTCAAGGTGTTGAAACTGGTCAAAGTTTAAAAATATTATGTCATTTGTAACATAAAACAATGTCATATTTTAAATTGTTTACTTCGGTTGAATGCAGATCTGGGTGAATGGAAAGAATGACAAAAGCTTCTGGGCCCCTCCGCCTTTTAAAGTTAATTACATCAATTGTACATTGTACTTCCAAAATAGGTAATCACCCCTTTCGAATATACAACCACCTGCATTTGCATAGAATGTAAAACAGAAACCTAATTCATCCAGAAGTAGAAACTTTAAAAAGTCGGGGTATTTCCTAATTGAGTAGCAGTTGTATTCCTAATTGGGTCGAAAAACTACAGTTATACTTATAAAGAAGAAGAATATATTGATCATTTACAATCTTCATCATCCATTTTAAATAATGGAATATCAAGTCCATATGATAAATGGACTTTATTCTCTAACCAAACCCATAGTTTAATTAATTTCTTCATTGTTGAATCAACAATTTGAATTCTTAACATTTCATCATCTTCTTTTTCATCAATTTGATCTTCATTATCAATGTTATAATCAATTTTAGTATTAATTGAATTACCATTATAATCACTTAAAGTTTCCATTTCTTTTAAAAGAATGAACTTATTAACTAAATCTGCAATATCTCTTCTTAATTTAATTTCAAATAATTCATTTAATCTTTGTGGTAACATTTCTTTATGATTTGAATAAATTAATAAAGTCATTGTTAATTCCAATTCTTCCATAAATTTAACATTTTTAATAGCTTTATTTGTAAGTTTATCCTGTGCAAATTTAATAACTGTCATTATAAATTCCTCTTTCATTTCACCGGTATTATTTCTAATCATTTCAATTAAATTTAATAACAATAATTTAAAATATAAGAAATTATTTTGTTCAAGTAAATCGGGATATAACAAATTTAAATCATCAATAGCATCTGATATTTCACCTTTAAGTAATTTATGTTTGATTTTACTTCTAACTTGCATACTATTTATACCAACTATTAATTCTGCATTTTCTGGATCATCTAATTGAATACCAACTTCTTTAGCAAACTTGATAACAGTGTCTTGATACCCTTCATGAATGAGATAATTAAGAACCAATTTATTCTGTGATGTTTTATCAGGTGGGAATGAATCTTGTAGAGTATCAAAGTATTGAGGAAATGACATTTATCTTTTGGGGGGGGGGCTTTATAAGTTTGCAGTGTTTTGTAAAAGAGATAAGGAATTGTGTCAGGTTCCGCGAGTTTATGCTCTCTTTCACTCGACATTGGTATTACGTAATCTGTTACATAATCATATTACATAATAACTTACATAATCATATGAGATTACATAATCCATTACATAATCAGATGAGATTACATAATCACATGAGATTATTTTTTTTTTTTTTTTCAAGGTGTTTTGTAAACAATGTATAACCCATAAATACTTCAGAAAGGTTTATAAAAAGATTATATAAGTGGAATGGACGCTTTGTCTCCTGGTCCACTTTCACCACCAAATGACGGTTTACGGTTTCTTCAACTAAATACTTCAACAGATGAATTACCAACACTGCAATTCCCAGCAGAGATCATCTTTAAGATCTTGGAGTTTCAACTCTATCAAATAATGCAAAATAATACTGCTTCTTTATCTACAAACACTGCAATGTTCATCAAATCCAATTTGTCGGTGTGCAAAGTTTTTTATCGATGTGTTTGTAAACTTGTTTATAAATATTGTTGCTTTAAGACTCCACAAACATTTGATATTTTTTTGAATTCAATATTATCACATCCTCGATTGGGTCATTACGTTAAAGTATTGGATTTCCAAGAATTCACTTCTATTGGATTAGGACGTACCGGTAAAATGAATAAAGAGATCCAAATGGTAACTTCAACGACTATTTTAAATTGTCTTTATCATACACCAAATTTAGTGGAATTTTTGGCATCTGAAAATATTAAAGATGATTTAAATAAAGAATTATTGGAATATTTATTTAAGATGAAACATTTAAGAGCTGTTGATTTCTGTGGTTGTTCTGGTGAAATTTTCACTTCAAATTTTGATTCTGTTATTATAACAAATTCAATTGTAAATATAACAGATGTTTCATTTCATGATTGTACAGATTTACCAAGTTGGTGTTTAGAAAAAATTCTTTTAAATTTACCTAATTTAAAGAAACTTGATCTAACACATACACAAATCACTTCTAAAACTTTGAATTTGATACCTAAAAGTGTTAAACTTACTCATTTATCATTAGCATATTGTATTCAACTTACAACAAGAGAACTCATTTCATTTTTCATTAATCATCCTGCTATTATATCTAATCAATTGGTTTGGTTGAATTTACAATGTGATGTATCAACTACTTTACTTTCTAATAATCAATTGACTTTTTTATTAAAGATGTTTGATTGTGATTTCCAATATCTTAATTTGGGTGGATTACCTATAACTTTTACTAATTTATTATTGATTAAGAAGAAATTCATAAATCTTAAATCATTAGCTTTGGCAAGATCATCTTTTACTCAACAAGAAATTATAGATTTCTTATCCCCCTCTACTAAAGAAGATGAATATTATCAACAATTACAATTTCTTGATTTATCAAATAATAATAACATTACAAGATGGTCATTAGATAACCCACAATTCCTTAATTGTTCAAAATCATTATGTGCATTTGAATTTTCTATGAAGATAATTAATGATATTGAATCAATTGGTGGTAAACTCATATATCGTACCCATGGGAAAACCATTTGGAGAGCTTATGATTCTGGTGGTAGACGTGGTTGGTTATTTAAAATATCTGATCGAAATCCTGATAATTCATCTCAATTGGGATTAATTGAATACGATATTGAAACAGGTCAAAGGAAATTTAAGATATTAAAGAATCCAGAATTCTTAAAATTTGTTAATAAGAAAATCTCTTTATCAAAGGGATTTTTATTTGATGCTGATGAAGTATTTGGAGATTTTGAAAGAGGAATTTATAAGTACTATGGTATGAAGATGTAATTAACTATGTGTGTTTAACTACTTTAACGATTAATGTCTCTCTATATATAAACTAAGCAAAGATAGAATACAACCTCGTTGTTATACCAATGGCATTACCAGTTAAAAGATCCCAGATTCTCATCAACTGAACGCTGTTACCAATGCCAATTACTATCAAATGAACGTAGTAAAGGAGAATCAGTAGTGTTGTGTTCAGTATAACCAGCAAGATGACTGCTCTGTAGAAAAGCGTAAAGTCCGACAGTATTGTGTGTATGAAGTGAAGTATGAGTGAGGTCTTGGAACTCGTTGGTGTTACTGCTCTTATTGGTCTTATTGGTGTTATTGGTGTTGGTATTAATGCTGTTGGTGTTACTGCTGTTGGTGTTACTGATGTTGGTGGTGTTTTCCTCTTCCGTTTGAAGAACGACATGGATCAATGGCTAAGTGTGTGGGTTTCTACGACTATACATAATATTCAACTATGGTGTGAAGTGTAATAATGTAGTGCTTAGTCTACTAAGTCTCTTATAATGGTAAGAGTAGACGGGACTAGACCCGTGCTCAGGTATACATAGAAGAGTATGTATATCTGAGACCGGCTAGTAGATGGATCATGTGACTTCTACTTACTGTGGGTAACAAATAATGCTATAAAATTATACTTAAAATTACTTCAAAGAATTCATTGAAGTGGTTTCATAACCTCTTCAAACAATAATCTCTTCAATTCTTCCATTTTCAATCCTTCATTCTCGTTAAAATCCCAAAATTTCTCATCAATTGGTTGAGCATCAGGTTCATCTTCAGCATCATGATATAGTTGTAAATAAGGATGACTAAGTGCCTCTTTAACTGATATACGTTTTGCTGGGTTGAAAGTAAGCAATTTCTCCAATAAATCAATTGCCAAAGGGTTGGATTCTGCTGGGAAAAGTGTACTTAATGGTACTTTCTTTCTAAATGGTAATGATCTAATATATTCCCTTGCTCTCTTGGATTTAATGTTATAATAATCTTCAATCATCGGTGTTCCTAACACTTCCATAATAAGCCAAAGTTGATTATGATAATCTCTACCAGGGAATAACGGCTTACCACTAAGCATTTCCGCTAAGATACATCCAACTGACCATACATCTATAGCAGTTGTATATTCTTGGAAAGTAAGCATGATCTCTGGTGCTCTATACCATCTGGTAGCAACATACTCTGTCATAAATCCAAAATTATTCTCTGATGATGCAACTGACCTTGCTAAACCAAAATCACAGATTTTCAAATCACAATTAGAATTTAACAAAAGATTTGATGGTTTTAAATCTCTATGAAGAACATTTGCAGAATGCATAGCTTTTAATGCTCGAAGAGTTTGATAAATGAAATATTGACAATGATCATCACTCAGTTTTTGTGATTTTATCACTCTATGTAAATCAGTTTCCATTAATTCTTGAATCAAATACACTTCATTGAAACTCTCATAGTTTAATGGTTTCTGTATATCCAATATCGATATGATGTTCTCATGATTATTGAAATGCTTTAATAACTTCAACTCCCTTAACGTTCTCAAACAAAACATGGGCTTCTCAAAGGGTAAAATCTTCTTAATTGCAACTTTTGTATTTGTCGGTTTATGAATGGCAGAACATACAATACCATAAGCACCTTCACCAACGATCTCGAGGATTTGATAGTAATCAGAGACGTTGAAGGAGATCTTCCTTTGATTCGTAGACATCTCTGACTGTGTGCTTTTCTTTTCTTATATACTAAAAGAAACCTCAACCTTTGCAATTGGTTAAGAAAGAAAGAAAAAAAAAAAAATAATAAACAAGAAATCATTTGTAAATCAAAAATTCGGTATCAAATGGGTTTCAATGTGGAATTTAACTGTACGGGCACAGCCCCAACCGCAGATCTCTCGCCGCCTGACTAGCATGTTGTGTTTGTCGCGGGTTCGAATCTCTTGGAGTCTCTTTTTTTATATATTAAACTATTTACAACTCTAATACTTGGTTCTCATCAAATACCTCTAATGGGATAAAGGCCCATCCATCAGCTTCCTTAAGGTGTACACCTTCAAGTAAGGGACAGTCTCTAATCAAGACTGAGGAGACACCGTCTACTCTCAACTCCTTTAATTGTGTAAGGCCAATGAATTCCACCCTACCTTGTCTTGCATCAGGGTACTCTATGTAACGATCGCGTTGCTTATACGTTATGAACTCCACAGTAAGGGATTTCAGAGTCTTTCCAAATATAATA
Organism: Petasospora bimundalis; assembly: GCA_030569745.1. NCBI lineage: Eukaryota > Fungi > Ascomycota > Saccharomycetes > Phaffomycetales > Wickerhamomycetaceae > Petasospora > Petasospora bimundalis. The sequence goes on from JAJMLR010000023.1 coordinate 26,854, forward strand.
CTTCCATCACTGTCGAGTAGTAAGTTTGTAGACGGTAATTCTCCAAGGATTCTCGGTGGTGGGAAATACTTCTTGAGTTCCAAGACTTCCACTGGTGACTTTTTCAAAGATGAAACCAAAGCTCTATGATTTCTTGGGGTGAGGTTTTGTAACTTTAAAGTCTTCAGTTGACATATTGTTATCTCGTCACTCAACAGAATGTCCTCGTAATGACGACCCCATATCTCCAAAGTTTTCAACAGTGGGAACCTTTTGGCCAAATCTTTGTAATCAATAGGGAATTGTGAACTTTCATTTCTCAATACCTTAAACTCCTCAACTGTGTATGCCTCAAGTGACTTCTGTGCGAATATACCGATCGGACTTCCTGGTGGTCTACTGCTCTCTGGTGTTGAACGACCTTTGAATTCTATATCAGGATCTGATCTACCACCAAGGGTTAATGATGAAGTCCTTGGAAGTAAGAATTTCCGATCAGTTGGGTAATTAAGGATTCCCTCTGGAGATAGTATTGAAATCTCCATTGATTCGCAATCAAGGAGTTCATCTGTCTCCGAAATCTTTGACAAAGATCCATTAAGTAATATTTTTTGAGCTTTAGGCCACCCTTTGATGAAAGAAGGTATAGACCTGTCGTTTTGATATTCTCCATAAATATCCTCCGATCTTATTCCAAAGAATTGCCTCTTATCGACAAAATATTTGGGATTCATCCAACCTTCTGGGTTATCGTTATTGATAAAGTACTCCCTGTCTTGGTCAAACATCAATCTCACTAGTGTTATTCTCAAGTTTTCCAGAATTGGCATTTCAATCCCACTCACCTCTGGTAATGCCATGTTTATGTTCACTTTTAGATCTTTACATTTTGGTGCAATCACGTTTTGAATGACTGGGATGGTCAACTGGTTCATTGTCTTACGCCCAGTGATTTTCAAAATAATCGATTCAGCTTGAGGAAGATAGATATTACTGAAACATATCACCACATCCAACTCCAATAATCTCACGTTAGTAAAAGTCTGGTTCTTGAAAATGATTGGGTGATACGACACGCGACCTTTATTCAAATCAGGGAGTCCCGCTATAATCTGTATTTTCTTTGCTTCTAATTTCTCATAGTCGAATCCATGAACAACACTAGGATCACATTGATGTACGTTCAAACTCTCAGTAATCTGCATGTTGAACCAATCTTTTGCAACACTAGTAACCTCTGTGAGATGTACATTAATCATCTTTTTTGTGAATACAACATTTTGAATAGGAATAGGTTCCCAAGCGGTGAAACCATCAGATGTGACCACCAATACAAACTTCCCGTTGAATTTCCCCAGGCTCTCTGGATATAGATGGTCAGCGTACAACGCATCGTTTGGGGTGTCCAAGACAATGATGTTATGAACGTTCTCTCTGGAAAAGTAGTATGATTGCAAATGATTCATATCGAGACCAACTTCTCCTAAAACTTCAATTAAGTTCACGGTGTACTCACCAGCATTATCCCCTATTTGACCAGTTCGAGGGAAATCTTCAAAGATATCAGGTATTTGATAGAGATCCCCACTCCACGTTTCAACTCTCACAAACTCTCGCATCCTCTGACAGATCTCCGGGACCAAAGCCATCGACTCCAGATCCGATAGATTTGTCACATGTGAGCAAATCTCATACAAGATCTTCACTGGAACATCCAATAGAAGGTTCTTCCCTGTCATTCCCAAGTACCAATCGTTGTCAATTGCAAGAATGAAGAAAAAAGGGACCCAGGTTTTTAGGGGGGGTGTTGTTGTGTTGAAATATGCATCAAAAAAAAAAACCCCCGGTGCGACAAGCCTAAAATTCCCGAGCTTTCTTTTACGACGAAAAATGCGTAAACCCATTGTCATTGGAGCTCAACAAATTGGTCTCAGATTTTAACAAAACACAGTTGTGAGAATGGGAATCATCTTCCATGAGCTCGATAGGGACGCCACTGTGCACAATGCCCTTTTCAAATTCACTGGAGAGAGTACGGAGGCCCCTGCAGGTGTAATCACCGTGTCACACGAACACGACGTTTCTTCCCCATTGTACTGCACCCTTGAGAATTATCGCTTCAATGCAATTGCGCTTCTCCGTCCTGGTCCAAATTCTCTGGTAATCACACATTCTGAAGGAACACTTGTCAATGGCATTCCGAGGGGAACACTTCGTCCCCTCGTTTCAATCTCCATTACCATCAACTATGAGCCTCTCACACAAAACAGACCTATTCATCTCTGTGTTGTTCTCTTTGCTGACTCCCCAACAACTTTTGAAACACCATCGTTCAAGCTTGCAGAAGAAGGAAACACCCTTGAAGTTGCGATAAGGAAGTTGCAAGTTGCTGCTCGCTTGATTGAATCCAGTATATCTTGTAATATGAAGGACAAGGGTTTTGGTGACCGGTCTTTAAGGTTCGAAGAAGATCTTATTGCCACATCTTTGCATCCAGAGAACTCAAATTCTGAGAAGTACATTCTTCCAAAAGTTCATATCATCCATTCCGAAAAGCCCAATGAGTTGGATCCCCTCAAGAGAGCTGATTTGGTAAAAGAGGCTCTCCAAAATTATGGTAGTCCATTCTCCGAGGGGAACCCTGTTGAGGCAATGGTGATGGTTATGGTGCCTGGTGGGAACAGAGCTGTAATGAATAAATACGTGTGTTTACCCACTGGGTCTGATTTGGGTCTTTCCATTTTCACTTCCTGTGCCATTCACTCTTGGCCTTCTTCTTTTGAGCAGATCGTTCCTGCCACGGTCGACACCAGACAACTCACAGAAGAAGGTTTCGATGATAAATTTGGAAAGACATGTTGTTCCTCTTTTGATTTCAATTACAACTATTGCCTACAAACTCTTGGAAAGATGTTCACTGCAACAGAACCAGTGGAGTTTTCTGACCGCATCCAACTACGTCCTAGGGTAATTGGGGCCGATCTATCATCGTATGGACTAACCACATACACCCTTGTAGCAATGCTTTATCATCCCTGTTTGAAACCTCCTTCTGACACTGAATACCCCACAACTTCCATACCTTACGAGGACCCAATAATAAGTCTTAAGGATTGGAAACGTGCCATTTGTAAAACCGAGGCTGGCTGTTTCCTTGTTGGTATGAAGGATCATCTTGGAGAGGATGCATGCTTTACATACCTTCCTCAGTCTCTTGGTGGTAAAGGACCTCAGAAAGAGCTTATCTGGGAACTAAAAACGTTTGCATTTGCCCGAAGTGATAGTCCTATTACTATTCACACTTTAGACGGTAAGAAACGTGATATCTTACTCCGTGATATATTCAACCGATGTTTGGTCAGTGACTTTGGGTTAGGAAAGGGACCCTTGGAGGCTTCCCGCACAGAACAATTTGGTCAGCGTATATCTCCGAATGATGACTTCGCATACTTCGATTTGTCCAGAGTCATCTCTGTGAATGTTTACTCGGGAGCATGTCTTGGTGGTGTTGAGTTTGTGATGTCAGATATGTCCACCGTTATGATTGGTTATAAAGGTGGTAGCGTTTCTCAATTTCCCATGCTCTGGGAGGGTGAGAAGATTTCTTATTTCAATGTGAGATCTGGAGCTTGGATGGATGCTCTGCAAATTGTTACAACTTCTGGTAGAGAGAGTCCAATGTTTGGTGGTCAAGGAGGTGGGTTTCACCAGTTGAAAGCGCCAACAGGCCATGAAATCATTGGATTATACAGTACAAAGAGAGATTGGCTCCATTCACTTGGTGCAATTTACGCAAAACAGTAAAAAGTAAAAAAAAAAGGATATCAAATTCCAAATAAACAAAAACAATGTTATATAACACAAAAGAAATAAAATAAGAAACCATTTAAAAAAAGAAAAAACACACACACATAAGAAAAAGACCTTTTACCAGATAAAACACACACCCTGTTAATGAAACATGTCATAAATTAAAGACTCAACAAGCCGCAATTGTAGGATACACTTCCTTTTTCAGCTCAGTAGTCTCCTCAACTTCATCAATCATCTTCTGTAACTGTTTCAGGATATTCTTCACCAAGGCACGATGTCTCTCGGTTGGATTCTCCTTTATGGTTACAGTCTCCATTTGTTTGACCAAAGCAGCCATATTCTCATCTTCGTATTCACTCTCACTTTCTTCATATCCATCATCAAAGTAGTCTTCCTCATCTGAAGCAGAGTTGAGAAGTTCATATTGAGATGTCTTTTGGTTGATACCAATGTTATAACGACGATAAGAATCCTGTGTTGTAGCATCAATTCTATTAGCAATCTGAGGGTATGAGAAGTTACCGTTAGAACTTAACGAAGGATATAATGAAGAGTTTGTAGTTGTGTTTAATGTTGGTAAAGTGTGAGAGCCCAAAGTTGGGGCATGGGTATTGGTGTTGGTTGTTGATGGAAGTGGAGGGTTATATTGATCCAAAGATGCAGACAGTTGGTTGAAGAAAGTATTTGTATCATATAATTCTTGGTTGTTCTTGAAGAATTTGGTTGATGAGCTTTGGTTAGATAAAGGTGGAAGAGACATATCATTTCCAATGTTGAAATCCAAAGAGTTAAGTTTCGATGCCATATCACTGTTATAACGTGGGGCAATCTTGGATTTTTTAACATCATCAAAGAATTGTGAAACCATCTCTGGTTTGCGTTTTCTTGAATCATTCATGAAACTATTGTCATATTCAAGAGACATTAAAGCATCAAAATTAGTTTGATTGTTATTGGTCATATCAAACATACCATTACCACTAGTTGTATAGTGTGAAGTTGACCAACTTCCATTACCTCTTGCCAAATGTTGAGATTCCACTTGTTGAACAGATCTCTGTGTTACTTTAGTAGCCGAATCTGTATGTGTCTTAACGTGTTTTTTAAGATCTTGTGGTCTTTTGAATTTCTTAGTACAAGTAACACAAACAAATGGTTTTAATGGGATATGAACTCTAATATGTGAAGTTATATGATCTCTTTTCACTGTTTGTACTTTACAACCTTCCCATCCACAGTTAAGATTCAAATTTCTGTTAGATTTTCTTCCAACGTGATCATCACACATATGGTTATAGAGCAACTCTGCAGTATCAAAGAGTTCAGCACATTCCCCCCATTTACAAGCTATTGGTCCATCTCTATCGTCTTCTTTGTTCTTTCTCAAGTACTTCAACTTTCTAGGTGGTTCAATAGGCAACGGTAGTGTATTAGAAGGAATGAGCACTTTAGGTTGTGGAAGAGTTGGTAAAGTGGGCTCCAGCATAGATCCGAGCGACGGAATCGTATAGTTGTGGACTGGCTGGGAGATCGTCGACCCGAGACTAGGATACAGAGATGGCCCCAGGTAGTTGGACTGTGGGAGAATGCTCTGCGTGGTGGACTTTGGTGGTGAGTCAACAGAGGAGACAGAGGTGTACGACTGTGGTGACTGTGACTGCGACTGTGGGGAGTTGGAATCGTTTGAGGACTCGGACTTGGACTCATGGCGCCCAACAGGGACTGGGAAATCTGTCATTGGAGCGTTGTCTTTAAACATTTCTTTGTTTCTCTTTCTCTTTCTCTTTCTCCTTTAAGTTAAAAAAGGGTTTAAAAAAAAGGTGGGCAGAAATCTCCCGTTTTAATCCATTTGGTGCCAAGCTATTTTATCAAAAGGCGCGGGTTATTAGGTATGGGACTAGACCGAGACTGGAAATTGAAAGGTCTAGAAAAAACCACAACTGGAAAATGTGACACAAAAATCTGTTCACTTATATTGAAAAGGGGGGGAAAAACAGTGATTATATTAAAAAAAGATATATTAAAAAAATATATTAAATAAAGGACAAAGAACACAATATAATAAAACGAAAAAAAAATAAAACGCCCTTATTTTGTAACAGTTTAATTTTTTTTTTTGTAAATTCACTTGGCATAGTCTCTAGTCTTTGGACCCTGTATAAGCACAGCCCCGCTTTGAGACTGGAGGGACTCATTGTGTTAACTTATGGATCATCAAGTCATAGGCCCTTTTCATGTCCTCATCTAAACGATCAATCATTGGATTTTGTTCCAATTTGATTTGTGAGACTTTACCAAATTGGATAAAGAATTCAATCAATTGTTGAAATCCACAATCAATTTGATTGTCTCGAAGATCAAATTTATTTAAATGTTTAAATTTATCAAATAATAAATTTAAATCTTCAATTTGTAAATAACATGATCTTAAAACAATTTCTTGTAAATGTGATGAAATTATCAATTCATCATTTAATATAGATAATTTTTTCCCTTGATATAAACATAATGTAAGTAATTCAGGAAATTTAGCAATAATTTCAATATTACCACTTAATGATAAAAATCTTAATTTTTTCAATTTTGAACCTATTTCAAATTTTTTAAATTCATTATTACCTGCTAAAAGTAATTTCTTCATCTTTGGTAAATTTTGTAAAATTTCAAATTCAACTAATTTATTAGATTCCAAATTTAATACTCTCATGTTTAAACAATCAAAATTCTTTATAGATTGAATCTCATTATTAGATATGTTTAAATCTTGCATATTTCCTATTTGTAAATGATGGAAATCTAAAACTCCTGAAATTTTGTTATTTGATAAATTTAATGTCATCAATGATGGGAAGGAAACCATTTCAACAATTTTACAATTTGAAAGGTTCAAAGATCGAAGATTTTCCAATGAAGTAAACAGTGACAAATTCGTTATATTGTTATGACTCAAATCAAGATGTTGTAATCCTCTGTATTTATCAAAGCTCAAAAACTGATCACTAATGGAGTTATTAGACAGTAAAGCCGATTGTAATAGTTCTGATAAACCTTCCAAACTCGTTAAAGAATTATTATTCAAATTGACATTTTTAAGATTTGGAATGAACTCTTCAAGACTTTTCACCGTCATCAAATCCTTCTCACTAAGATCCAGTTGAGTGACTTTATCCCAGTTTTCTCGACTTCTCAGAACATCTTGTAATGCAGCAATCAATGCCTTCCTCGATTCCGAAAATGATAAATCCAGTCTTGAAACGTTAGTTACTTGTCTTGGATCAAACGTTGTAGTGGAATTACTCAGTGACACAGAATCATCAAATACCAATTCATAACCATATCTATCCGATTGAGACGTCTGGGTTGGATAAATCCATTTCTCCTTTGTAGAATCATACACCATACCTTCATCCATTGGCGTTATCAACTGAATCTCTTGAACTTCGGTCTTCAACTGTGGCTTCTTCAAAGGTGGAAGTGTATCTTCAAAAGTCTTAATCAACTTTGGACGCGGCATGGGGGAATCCAGATATTCAGTTCTATAAGAGGTCACTTTGGCTGTACCAAGTGTTGCTGTATCATTCGAGATGATTCTAAAACTGTTACTATCTTGAAAACTGTATGCAGTATTGTTCATCTCGTCATTATGATTCTTGGAATGGAGTCTCCCAGAGTGAAGGTAATCATCATCATCATCAATATCGTTATTATTTTCATCATCATTGTCATCATCACAATCACCAATATTTGACAGACGAGTCACCTCTCCATAAACATCTGTATCATTAATATCATAATTCTTCTTCATTTGTTCCCAAGTTGTATCTGCCTGAGAGTCCTTAGCTTGATATTCTTCGTCATCTTCCGAGGTCACAAAGCTTTTCACCAAATGAGGTCTTGGAAATTTCTTCTCATTCTCTTGTGATTTCTTCTTCTCTTCCACTTCAAGCTTAACTTTAAGCCACTCTGGCATAGTCGTATCAGAGTCCTTCTTATGTACTACTGTATCGTCACCAAAGTCAATATGCTGCACAGAAGTCTCCATAGTGGTATTCATATGGTTCTCTTTGTTGAAATCAGCATTCAAAATGAGCTGTGGGATCTGAAAATGATTCTTTATGCTGTTGGAACCGTGTTTGTGTTCTTTGTTGAAATTACCGTTGTTCAACGTGCGACTGCCCTGCAGCGACAGCTCGCCCAATGCCTCTCGTATCTCCTTCGTCGGTGAGTTCATTCTGTTGTATTCGTATATACCCCCCGCTCCCTGTCTGTTGACAATGCTTTTGTTTACAACTTTTTGTTTTTGTTTACATTTCGCCCTTTGTTGATCTTCGACTTCCCCCCCTCCCTTGGACTGGACCCCTCGGAACTCAGTCACTTCCGGGGTATGTGGCCTTACCGGGTTCGAGAAACCCTCTCACCCTCCACCCCCGGGGCGGGCTGCCAAATTGAGTTGGAGCAGCGTTCCTAAGCCAAAAGTGCTTTCTCTCTTCTTCTTCTCCCCTTTAAATTACTCTTAAGAGATTATTATCAATCAAAAAGGGCATTATCAATCCAATACATTCGAAATGTCTTATAACACAACTTTCCACTGGTAAGTACCATTTTTATCACTTAAAACAGTTTAACAGAGAAGTTATGGGCCGTAATTGTGGGATTAGAAAGTGGGAGGGCAAACAATGGTTGTGCGCCACCTTTTTTTTTTCTCTTTAAAAAGACACATTAAAGATCAATTGGTCATTGAGATGTATAGTGGAGTATCAATGAAAACTTTAACCGAGAATAACTGGTTATGTGACCTCTCATCAACTCTTATCTATTCAACATTCTCTGTGTTTGCTCTCTCTCTCGAGAAATTTATAGAATTTCATCTTTAAACTCCACAATTGTTAATATTCATGTTAATTGAAATTTACACGGTTTATATACTAACTATTATAAAATAGGCCAGCAGGTCCATCTGATGTCATTGTCACTGGTACTTTTGACAATTGGAGTCAATCTCTCCCATTAGTCAAGACCTCAAAGGGTGATTTTGAAATTACCCTTCCATTGAAGGCTGAGAACAATGAGGACAAGATCTTGTTCAAGTTTGTCGTTGATGGTGAATGGGTCACTAGTGAGAACTATGAGACCGAGAATGACAGTGGTAATGTTAACAATGTCATTTACTTTACAAATTTGTCCACTGCCTCCGAGACCGGTTCCAAGATCCCAGAAGCTGGTGGTCTCGTTGCCGCTTCCAGTGTACCAGCAGTCGGTACTACTGTTATGCCTTCTGAAGAAGGTAAACAAGTCACTTCTGGTGAGCCAGGAATTGTTGTTCCAGAGAATGCTGCTGAGATTAAAGAGTTCTCTGAGGTCAGCGATGTTAACGCTAAGGACTTAAATGAGACTATCAAGGCTGAGGAGGCTGCTGCTGCTGCTTCTACTACTAACGGTGTTTCCACTACCGTTATGCCATCCACCGAGGGTGTCCAGGACACCATTGCCACTGGTGAGCCAGGTATTGTCATTCCAGAAAATGCTGCTGAGATCAAAGAATTCTCTGAAGTTAGCAACGTTGATGCTAAGGACTTGAATGAGACCATTAAGGCTGAGGAGGCTGCTGAGAAGAAGACTACCAAGAGCGTTCCTGTCAAGAAGACTATTAAGAGAAACAAGCTGACCGGTGAGGAGATTGTTGTCTCTTCTGTTCCAATTGAAGAGACTAAGACATTGGATCCAAAGGTTAACGGTGAGGCTAAAGAAATTGAACCTACTCCAGCTGTTGCTGCCGCTCCTGCCCCATCCACACCAGTCAAGAAGGCTACTCCAGCACCTGCTAAGACAGCGAAGAAAGTTGCTACTCCTTTGAAGAAGGAGGAAGAGAAGAAGAAGGGTGGATTCTTCAGAAAGATCAAAAACGCATTCAGCTAAATTATTGTGTTTTCTGTTATTAATATTTTCCCCTTCCCCCCATTCTTTTGATGTCACATTATTATCCATCCCCCCCCTTTTTACAAATCCTTAACTTTCATACCCTTCTCATCCCTAGCATAGTCCTCATTTGAGGATTCTATTCTGGAATCTTTTTTGTCCAGATGATTAGAAAGAAAAAAAGTTTATGACTTTAAGAATGAAAAGTTCAGCTTTTTGCAATTTGAATCACGGACAGTTTTACTTTATTTCCCCCCCCCCACACACACATTCCCCACCTTTTATATGTTCTATGTTCTTTATATCGTTGTATTAACTAATACTTGACGTTCCCTCTTTTTTTTTTTGGATTTTGTACCAGTTTCCATTGTATTAAATGTCTCTCTTAGCCTCTCAGTCTCTAGTCTGCAGTCCTCAGTCTTAACAGTCCCCGTAGACTAGCAACTCCGCAGCTTTTCAGCGGAGGCGGCTGAAAAAAAGAAATTATGCAGGGGACTAATTCGTGACAGCGAGACTGAGTCCCAAGGGGGTGGGTGGAGAGCTGCAAATTCGATTAAAACATATACAAACAAGGCAAAAAGTATGGTGGATAAGAAAATGGAGAGTCTATCATTGTTTGAAATGATCATATTATGGATCTGGTCGAGTCTTGAACTTTTATTCAGAAATTTTACACCTTTATTGGAGAGATCTGTATAGAAGATCGGAGATATTTAATCCCCCAGCCTCGAGACATACAGAGAGATCTCGTATAATTTCCATAGTTAAAGAACTAATAACTTCTCTTTTCTCTGTACCTCTCAAGTAATAAACTTTTACACTCAGATTTATCAAACAAATCAAGAGAAAAAAACAAAAACAAACAGAAATTTACGAAGGTCCCCCAAAAAAAATAAAAAAAAAAAGCGCTAAAAAAAGCACTGTTGTTTACTTTCCGGTTTCTAGTAAATATTTTGTTGTTTTAACCCTCTCATCGCCCCGCACCCACCCACCACCTTTTATTCAGTTCATTTCCATAACCTTTTTATTTCCTGCTTTTCTATCTGTTAGTGGTTTCTGTGAGTTAAAATCTCTCTTAGGCCCTTGTTTTTTTATCCACACATTCATTTCTGAGACCCCCCCTACCATAACATGACACCACCCTTCACACGGTCTTTGGCTATACTGGCTCTTGCGTCGCACGTATGGGCCACTCAAAGCATGTGTTCGACTCAGAATACGGGTGTGACCAGCTCCAGCTCAGAGTACATGTCCAACGGTTTGTGTAGTAACACCTGTTCCGCAGGGGGTTATGCACTTGCTATTGTTCAAGGAACAAACTGTTGGTGCTCCAATACAGCACCAGGTACAACAACGTCGGTGTCGGATTGTTCTGTGGACTGTCCCGGTTATCCACAAGAGCAATGTGGTAATGAAGCTGATAGTTTGTTTGGATATATCAAAATTTCTGACCCAACAAGTACAGCAGATGCTTCATCATCATCTTCTTCTTCAACACAATCATCATCTGTTTCAACACAATCATCGTCTTCATCAACACAATTATCGTCTTCTTCAAGTACGGTGTCTTCTTCAACATCTACCTCAACAACTTCAACATCTTCTTCAACGACTCCCACAACAACGTCCACTTCTACTTCCTCCACTTCTACATCTACCTCTTCCACTACATCTTCCACATCAACTACATCTTCCACTACTTCCAAATCTACAACGTCAAAAACTTCAACCACAACTTCCTCCAAATCAAGCTCTCAAGCTCCAGTTACATCGATCATTTACTCTATCATGACAATCACTGGTTCTGCACAGACTCAACTGACAACTACAGAAGTCGTATCGACTGTTATCAGTCTACCTACAACCACATCTTCAAGTAGTAGTACAAACAAATCCACTAACGGATTTTTTAGTTCTCCAGGTAAAGTGGCTGGTACTTTTGTTGCCGTTGGTATTGTTGCCCTTGCAATTTTAGGAGCATTACTCTGGTTCTGTTGTTTCCGTTTGAAGAACAATGACGATCAAGATGAAGAAGATGAAGAGAGTGCACACTCAAGTACTCATAATCAAGATGAGAAATTCAAAGGAACAGTTCCTGCATCGATGGATCCTGACGATTATCATATTGGTGATGACGATTTTGTTGAAGTTGATCAAAGGCTTGATCCAAGGCAGATGTTCATGAATTGGGAAAATGGTAGCAGGAAATCCCTTGCAGATGATATGGATTACTCTAGAAGAGTCCTCAGAGTTACCAATGAATAGCTCCATTTCTTCTTTCTTCCCTTTTGTGTTTTTATCTACCGTTATCCTTCCGTCCTTTTTATATATAGCGACTAGGGTTAACCTATGTCTGATTATATGACAACAATCTGTATGTTTTATCTATAATACCATATTCTTATGTTTATATGTTATATATCTAATCAATAGTATTGCTCAAATCCTCATTAAATAGAGGATTAATGACGAATATGGGTATATAATTGTTAAAACACCCGAACATTTCGGAGAAAAACACCTGGACATTTCGTGAGATCTTTAATGGGGAATTAAAATAGATAAAATATTGTTTAATGGTATAAAATTGTATTTTTATGATATTTTTATTTGTGTAGTTTATGATTTTTCTATTAATTCCTAGCTAAAATGTGTTTTAAATCAAAAAAATTTGAAAATTTTATATTTTGACCAAAAAGGGTAAGTCCACTTTTGATTTTCAGCTCTTCAATCTTCACTAAAACCACTTTATTCCCGCGCGCGAATTAGTCGACGAATTATATTATTTATATTTATTAATTCCCGATTTATAGTGTTTCATGGTAATAAGTACAATATTAATAGATCCATTTAGCTTTAAAGAGCTTTAAATCTGCTATTTATTACCTTTTTGCGTGGAATAATATATGGCAAATTCAAGCCCATATCATGCACTAGCGGCCTCGAGCGCGCATGTTTATGCTTGAATCTCAGATTCTACCAGCTTTGGAAGCAATACTATAGAGATACACGGTGTATATTCAGCTGTATATACTATCTATCCTAGAGTAATTATAAAAATTAAGTTGGAAATAAAAAAAGAATTAACAAAAAAATAAAAAAGAATCGACAAAAAATTAAGGAAAGAAAGAAGATTAAACCTTAGTAATATCAGCCTCTCTGTGATGAGTTTCGGCTTTATCTTCAAAGCCACCCATCTCTTCATCTGATCTATGAGTAATGATCTTACCTTGTTCAATGAGATCCTTCTGTTCTTCCTCTGAGATCACGTAATTGATATTAGCGTGTCTGTTTTCTGGGCCGAGGAAGACAACGATTAACAAGAATGAGAAGACAGCACCCATAAAGATGGCCATGACTTTTGAATAGTCGTAAACACCAGTTCTTAGTTTCCCATCAGAGTCATATAATGGGAATCTTTCACCAATTGTTGATTCTATTGTAGAAGATGCTGAAGAGGCCAAGTTACCCAATTGATAAGAAACACCAACAACAAATGCTCTGAATTCAGGTGGTGAAAGTTCAGAGAGATGCACTGGTGCGACACCCCAAGCACCTTGGACCATGAATTGTAAGAAGAAGACACCAGCATTGATACCGGAGTTACGAGTATATGCCCATGGATAGATCAGGGCACCACCAAGGACACAACAAATCATAACAGAGAGTCTTCTACCGATGAAACCTGAGAAATGACCAATTGTCATACCACCTGCAAGGGCACCTAAGTTAGCAACTGAATTTGTTACTGTTGAACGATCAGAACCGAAACCAAGTTGTTTTGTTAAAAGAGTTGGATATAAATCTTGTGAACCATGTGACATGAAATTAAAACCTGACATCATTATAACCAAATAAATCATCTTTAACCATTCTCTTTGAATTGCCACTTTAGCATCATGGAAGAAAGAAGATTTTTTATTTTGTAAATGTAATTGTTGTTGTAAAAATTGATCAGTCTCTGGAAGTAACATTCTCCAAGCGATGAATAATACTGGTGGACCAGCAGAAAACCAAAAGATAGATCTCCATCCCTTTGGAGAATTATCGACAATTGCTCTTTGGAATATCACCACTAATAAATAACCAAAGGCATAACCTTGTTGGAAAACACCAGATAAGAAAGATCTTGCATCAATTGGAACACCTTCCAATGCAGTTGATGCAGCAATACCATACATTGAACCCATAAAGATTCCAAACAATGCTCTAACACCAAGGAAGGATTTATAGTCATTAACAAAACCTGTACCAATTTGAATAACAATCAAACATGCCAAATTAATGATTAATGGCCATTTTCTACCATATCTATCACCAAAATATCCGAAAAAGATAGCACCAACAGATCTCAACATAAGAACCAAAGTGATACCCCAAGTGATATCTTTGACTGGTCTATCAAAAGTTTCAGCCATATTAGAAACGTTTAAAGATGTTGCAAAGAAATCAAAAGCATCCCAAGTCCAAGATAAGAAACCAATAATGAAAAATTGCCATTCTCTCCATGACATCTTACGGAGACCGGGCATTGGATTGACGTGGGATTTCTCCTGTTGCCATATCTCCCTTGTAGGGAAGAGCGTGGTAACTCTTGAAATTAAATAGTTCTTTGCCTCTGCTTTAGAAAATGTTCTCCAACCCATTGCTTATAAAGAGAAGAGAAAAGAGAGAAAGAAAATTTTTGTTGGGAAAACCCAGCTCTTTATATACAGCGAGCAATGTTAATTCATGTGGGGTCCCCGCATTTATAACAGCCCGTACGCGTACGCGTACTGTAATGACCGGGATTAATTAACCTGGAAAATAAAATGTTTAATTTTTATATATAAAAAGACTTCAAAAGAGCTCAAAAGGCAAAAGGCAAAAGACTTTTCTGCTTTATTTAAACCAAATGGATAAATAAAAGACATTGCAAAAGGTGGTGGTGGGGGAGAACACACCCGGACACCAGATATATACACCCGGACACCGGTTGATGGGAGACATGAATTTTACAAATTTCCCGCGGGAAAACGCGAAAGTGGAAAATAAAATGAACGGGGACACTTTTCAAGTTGATCCTTCATAATACAAAATTGGATGGGAAAGTAGAAAGAAAGGAAAATGTCATTTGGTAATCCATTTGCCACTGGAGACACTGATGGTGTTGCTGGCCTTGGATACTCCGGGTTCGAAGTGTCGCTCAATTACGTTTCAGGGCTGCCGGATCCCAATATCGTGGCAAACTCATCGGTCAAGTTATGGTTCAAGTCTTTGTTGAAAAGGGATGATACAACAAAGGAAAAGGCATTAAATGAATTAGTTCAGTTTTGTAATGATCTTAATGCCGAGGAACTTCGTGATGATCTCTTACTTATAACTTGGGTGCAACTTTATCCTAAACTTTCATTATCAGAATCCAAAATTGTACGGTCTTTAGCACATCAATTTCAAACACAATTGATTGCAATTTTACAAAAAAATTATGTAAAATATTTGAAAGATACGATGCCAGTGTTATTATCTGGTGTATATGATCTTGATTCCTCGGTGGCCAATTCAACTTTGAAAAATATAACAACTGCATTCAATAATGATAAATCAAAAGTTAATAACTTATGGATTATATTTCAAATTGAAATCTTGAATTTTGCAGATCAGGCTCTTAATAAAGAAACAGTGGATTCCTTATCAGATGATAGAATCGTACCAAGAGATGAAGCAGAATTGAAATATTTGAGATTAATAAATTCCACAATATCAATGGTTTCCCATTTGATTCAAGTTGGTTATAAATTAAATCCAACAAAGATGGATAATAACATTGATCAATATCATAAATTCTTCACATATGAAAACTTATGGCATTACCTTTTGGTCAATTCAAATGCTAATCATCAAAGAATTTATAAAACTTTACTTCAATTGATTAATTCAGTTATTCATCTTCAACCACAATTATTTACTGAAAAAGCTTGGAAATTAATGTCAAAGAGATTTTTGAAATCGTTAACGTTTGTTAAGAAAGTCGATCCAATGACAACTAGTGCTATAATGTACTCATCAATGATCTTACCAATCCTTACGACTCTTAACAATCTTAATGAGAAAAATCCACTTTTTTTACAATACGATAAATCATACAAGGAGAAAATCATAGATTTCCTCAAGATTGGTTCATTGAATTCAGATCCTAATTATTACATCAAACTTACACATTTCATAACAAAAGTTTTCAAATCAGAGGATGTTGACGTTCTGGAGAAGATACTCCATAAGGATTTCCAAGTGGAATTACAAAAAAACTTAAAGTTAAGATCAGGTGCCCCATTCATCGTCCAGTCATTGACAACTTACTTGGAAGTATTATCCAAGTTTAATGCATTGATTAAATGTTCCATTATTGATGAAGTTGTCGAGGTCCAATCAACAGTATCTACTCAATTGGTAACTCCACTGTCAATCCTTTCAAAAGATACCATATCTTCAAAACTTGTCGAATGGTGTACAAGGGACTCTGGAAACATCCAAGTTCTATTATCAACTGCCTTGAAGACTGGAACTGATTTAAATGTTGTTCTGACATCTGCCTTTGACGATTTAAAAGATCGTGCAGAAGTAGATGAGGATGGGAAAACATTTGCAAATCATCATGCTTTTACAATCTTTGACTTTATCATTAAGAACAATCTAGAAGAATACACTGAACCAGTGGAGGAGTTTTTGGATGAATTACCTACTTTTATTACTCCATTGATTAAAGAAACTCCTATTGAGATATTGAAGGATTATTCCAAATCAAGCCTGTGTAATAAGGAGTTATTGTTGGAAATATTTGATAGCTTCATTATAAAACTTGAATTCATCGGTTCCAAAAAACTTATATTGAGTAAGTTCGATTCATTTGGTCATAGAGATGAGTTGTTGAATGCCAGTGAGGAGTTACAAAATGCCCTTAACGAACAAACAACGAGTTATAACTTTGAAAATGATGAATTGTTTAAAAGCCATCTCATCACAAAGGAATCGGCATTATCGTTGTGGAATCTTGCAAAGGAACAGCATAAAGAATTAGAATACGTTTCCTATTTTTTACAAAACAATGATAATGCTGAGTTATTGTCATACATTTGTATCGAAACTACCATTTTTGAGGATACATTGTGGATAAACATTGTCCCTGAGTTACATAACCAGGTCATACCATTGCTTAATGATGATATGATTAGGGAAAAATACGTTAATCTCTTGCAAATAACTATTTCCAAGAAGGGTACATCACAAGAGATTGTTGATCAGGTTTCAAAAGCCATTTCAAGTTATCCAACTCTTAATTCACAGTTAACCTCGATGGATTTCATATCGCAATTGAAATTGGCATATGGGAAAACCATTGATTCTAGATTATCCATTGGTAATCCATTGGAGACAAACATCTACTTGTTGGAAATCGAAGAGAGTGTGTTCCAATTTGCACCACTTGCTGCACTAATTAGATATGCCGATTTCATTCATACCCTTAAGATTGAAGTGCCTAGAGACTTACAATTCTATCTCGCAATCATCTCTGAAGTTGCAGATGATTACGATTTTTTGAATGATGGATCACATGAGCAATTACCAGATTTATCGTCATTCCAAACTACAATCAAGAAGAAACTCATGGAACAATTTCAAAATGAGTCTTATTCTTCTTTGATTTCACAACTCTTAAGCAGAACATACACAACTGTCTCTGACTTTGTAAGTTGTACTGATGACCAGATTTTGAGCTTTTACAAATGCAGATTACTAAAGAAAGTCTTGGAAAATGCTCAAGCAACGGAATCTGGCTCTAAGATCCTTGAACTCGATTTCGATAAGTACACAAGACAGGAGATTTCTTCCAAGACATCTTCAGAAATGCTTTTGTTCTGTACTGTTATTTCGACTATGTCACAATATCTTTCTGATGCAAAGTTTGACCGTGTCAAGAATCTTATTGGATCCGAGTTGATTGGCTTGCGTTCATCAGAGATTTGTTCCACAGGATTGAAGAAGTTGACAGTTTTAACGAACTTTATGAATTTCCAAGGAACAGAGGGTGAAATGCCCTTACAACCTCAGAGATTCAATATGATTGTCAACAACTTGACAAAATGGCTAGATTCAGATGTTGCTTATGAAGCAGAGTTTGGAATTGTTAGAATTCAATTGTTACATTTACTTCAGATTTGGAACAACTTCACGTTTGACAAGACGGATGGATTGAAGGAATTAACCACCAGAGTATTACAGGACTCCACTGGTTTGGGCTCGCTCGATGAAGGTGAAAACCTTTTGGAATTAAAATACTGGACTTTGAAGTTGTACTTGGTACTGAAGAAGCAAGGTGATGTTCTTGAGAGTGATGTTGTCAAGGAGGTTGAGAATGAAATCTTGGAAAGTTATGTCAATGATAGAATTTTCAACGTTAATCAACCATTGGTTATTTACAATGGGCTAATGACAAGATTTTTAGAGAAGATTCCAACTTCAAAGCTCAAACCTCATAAGGATGCACTCTTTGAGAAGTACACATTGACAACAAAACTTGATATGAAAAGACCATTACTGAACATTTTAATGCAGTTGATTTGGTCTGAACAACAGGACTCTGTCATTGAATTTGAGCTTTCCAAGGAAGGAGATGATTTATCTCAATATAAGATCGCAGAACCACTGATCAACTTGGTGTTGAAAGTTCCACAATTCCATGGATTATCCTCTGTGGATGATGATAAGAAACTAGTTGATTACTTGTGGTCTTGGAAACTTGTGTTATTTAACTTCAAAGATATCACTTTGAAGTTAAGAACGATTTACATCCAACAGTTACAGAATGAGAATGATGAGTTGATTAATAAGTTTTTGAATTTCATCGCTTTGATAAATGCTGATGATGAGGATAAGCAACTGATGGCCAAGTTGGATAGGGAACATGATGTCTTTATCAACTATAACTTTGAGAATGACATTGAAGATATTGCTGAAGAGGTTAGAGTGTTATCAATGAACATTTATTACACCATTTTGGTTTCAATTGGGTCATTGGCATCCAATTGGTTCAACAACATCAAGGATCGTGGATTTAAGTCTAAATTGGAGCAATTCACATCAAAGTTCATCTCTCCTAGTTTGATTCAAAACAAGTTATCAACATTTGAGAAGCGTGTTCCACAATTGACAAAAGATCATGAGAATTTGACTATTAAGATCAATAAGATCACCAATGAGATCAAATCGACGTATTTGATTGACGAGCAATATCTTGAAGTGATTTTCAAAATTCCATTAAATTATCCACTTTCCAATGTTGAAGTTACCGGTCCACAAAGGGTTGGTGTTAAAGATACACAGTGGAAGGCATGGTTATTGGCATGTCAACGAATTGTTTCTTTACAAAATGGTGAGATTTCTGAGTCTTTAGAATTCTTTTTGAAGAATGTTAGTTTCCATTTCAAAGGATTCGAAGAATGTGCCATTTGTTATTCTATTTTACATCAAGATAACTCTTTACCTTCAAAGTTATGTGGTACTTGTAAGAACAAGTTCCATGCTGGTTGTTTGTACAAGTGGTTCAAGTCCAGTGGAAGTAGTACATGTCCATTATGTCGTTCCACTTTCAATTTCAAATGATTAGCATTTTGCATTTTTCTACTACAGCATGATCAAAAGAGATATATATATATATATGTACAGATTTTTTTTTTTGCTTATTTAAATGGGTTTAACCTCTAACGTTTCTACCAGCCTTACCTCTTGGTCTATCTCTCACCTTCATGTTGTTACCATGTTTACCTCTTCTTGTCTTGTAACCTTTAGCCAAGGTACCCCATGGGGACATTGATAACTTGTTAGATTTGGATTTACCACGACCACCACCATGAGGATGATCACATTTGTTCATTGCAACACCACGAACGGAAGGTCTGAAACCTCTATAACGAGCACGACCGGCCTTACCCCATTTAGCGTGTTGATGATCAATATTTGATACGATACCTAAAGTTGCAGTTGCATCAATGTGTACATAACGATGTTCACCACTTTGTAATTTAACAACAGCTTTACCCTTTTCTGGAAGTTTTTGCATCAAACGACCATAAGTACCTGCACTTCTACAGAATTTAGCTGGACCATCACGAGAAATACCAATAGCATGAATGATAGCACCAATTGGGATCATTCTTAAAGGTAAACAATTACCCTTTTGATTAGTTCTAGCTGAAAGAATAGCTGGATCAATTTTACCACCCATTTCAATCATAAGATCTTTTGGAATACCTTTTCTATAAGATTCCACAATATCACCAGCTCTAAGACCATCAGATGCTAAAATATAAGATATTTTTTTAGTTTCAACATTTTTAACTAATGCAATATGTGAAGTTCTTGTTGGATCGTATTCAATTCTCATAACTTTTTGTTTACCTGAATCAAGTCTATGGAAATCAACAAGTCTAGCACGACGTTTATGACCACCACCTCTAAATCTTGTTGTTATATGACCAGAATTATTACGACCACCTTGACCTCTAAGTGCAACTGTAAGTGGTTTATAAGGGGTTCCCTTCCAAAGGTATGGATAAACAGGAGCTCTGAACCATCTTTGACCTGGAGAACGTGGTTTGAATTTCTTAATCTCTGTAACCGTCTTGGCAAGTTTACGACGACGTTTAATGATTTCATCTTGTTTCTCTAATGCCGTAAGGTCTGAATCACGAGAAGGTATCGTAAGAAGTGTCGACCTGGAGAGAAGAGGTGCGCTCTCCGTACTCAGCCAGCGCACAGATCTCAGCTGTGTCAGTGGCCTGTACCACTGCATTGCTCCAAACATTTGGCTTTGCTTAACAAATGGGTTTCTCCTGTGTTTTTAACTCAGAATTTCTCTGTTGAACTTTTCAGTCTTCTCGGCAGTGTGGACAAAAAAGAAGGGCACTTCCGAGGGTGGCAGCCCCCGGATATTACCCAAATAGGGACACATCCAGAAGAGGCAATTTTCGCGAAGACCCCCCCCTCTGTGGCCCCCAATCACAGGCGTTCGTTCCGGCTGTGTTTTTTGTGTTGGAAAAAAGGACACCTTCAAACGCCAAAAGCCTTTGAGAAGCCCAAAAAAATCACCAATTGGAAGGAAGAAACTACAAAAAAAAAGGATGTCTGTTATTTTCAAGAGAACATTGGCTGCTGCTGCTGCCGTCAAGCCACCAGTCCAGCTCTTTGGCTTGGACGGTACCTATGCCACTGCCCTTTACACTGCTGCTTCCAAGGCCTCCTCTGTCGACGCTGCTTCCAAGTCTCTTGAATCTTTGAAGAGTGTTATCGCTAAGGACTCCAAGGTTGGTGCTTACCTTACCAACCCTGCATTGTCCTCCCAGGACAGAGCTGCCGTTGTTGACGTTTTGAGTAAGCAAGTGCAATCCATTGACGGTTCTGTCGCCAATCTCCTTAAGGTTTTGGGTGAAAACAACAGATTGGATTTGCTTGAGAACATCTTTGCTCAATTCAAGATCCTCACCGATGCTCATAACGGTGTTGTCGAGGCTGTTGTCACCTCTGCCGTTCAGCTCGATTCCAAGATCTTGAAGAAGATTGAAGCTGCTGTTGGTAAGTCTCAATTTGTCGGTTCCAGTAAGACTCTTAGATTGACCAACAAGGTCAACGCTGATATTCAAGGTGGTTTGGTCGTTGAGGTTGGTGACAGAACAGTCGACTTGTCCATTGCTTCCAAGATTGCCAAGTTGAACCAGGCTTTGAAGGATGCTGTTTAAATATTCTCTCTCTCTCTTCACCCACACTCACACTCACACTCACACTTTTCTCTTCATTCATGTCCCTCCTCCCCTTTTTTCCAAATCCCACTTATCTGGGAATGGAAAAAGAGTCCATATAAAGGCCCACTGGTGTGCCTCCTTGATAAGTTATAAGGGGACTCATCGGGCTGCTGAATAATGTTTATGATATAAAATTCTCAATTTTTAAACTTGTACTCTCTCTTCTACTACTACTACTCCTACTACTACTACTACCCTACTACTAGTAATACTAAACTAAACTACTAAATATGGATGAGCTTCTAAACTTGTACCACACTGTCAAACAAAATGACCGTCCCAAACTATTAGATAAGAAACAGATGACTATAAAGAGATATGACCCATTATCAACAACGTTATCTATAAGGAAATCTCATGAATTATCACAACTGATTCCTTATATACAACTTATAATTGATAACTCTTATGAATTCATCATAGAAATTGGTTCAGGAAATGGTTATTTATCAAGATTATTATCATTGAAATTACCATTAATCAATGTCATTTGCATTGAACAAAATTTGAATAAAATTAATCAATCAAAAAAATTGGATGCTCTTTATGATACAAAGAAAGTTCTTTATTTACAAGATATTAAAGAGTTAAAAAGTATTGAAACGATTAATTACGTTAAACAAAGACAAAGATATTCAAGTATACCAAATGGTATTATCATTGGATTAGACATATGTGGTGATTTATCAAATCTCGTATTAAATTCATTTAAAACAAATGATTTAATTATAAATCTTCAAAGTTGTTGTTTAGTATCTTGTTGCTTTCATAAGATAACTAAATTATTAACAATTGATGATCAATCAATTATAAATGCATTACAAAATTGTTCTGAACAGGACATATCTATGTTGACAGATCAAGAAGTTATAAACAAGTTTAATACGGACAATTCTCGAGATTTCCAACATTGGAAACATCAAAAGGGTTTATTATCCAATATCCTCGAGTGTATAGTCCATCAGGATAGATTGGATTATCTTAATGAATTTTCTTTCAAATCATTAGATGTTGTGTTTGATTACAAGATAAGTTCTAGAAATGTGGCAATAAGTGTTAAAAGATGATATTAGTTATTATTATTATATATAAAGAGTCGTATGTCATTATCATTAAACCAAAAAAAAAGAGAAGTATTACTTCTCTTTCTTATCAAGATGTTTGTATAAATCTTGTTTCTTCTTCAATTTTGCCATTTCCCTATCATGTAAAAACTGTCTATATTTTGTAATAGTAACTTGTTTCTGCTTTTCCTTATATGAATCCAATTCTTGATATCTTGTATTGTTGAATACATCCCAAAATGTAAAGAAAGGTTGTGAAAAATTTGTCTTAATACCAAATTGTTGATGATGAATATCATGATAAATGGAATTATTTGGGAAAAGTTGTTGAAATGGATCAAATGGTAAGGCATATCCACAATGATCATCAACAGTCTTTAATGTGGAAAATGTATATAAACATAATTGTTCCCTTGGTGTTAAATTTGTAACAATAGCTGCAATACCAGTACCTAAAGTATCCAATAAAAACCCTTCAACTGGATCATTATACAAAGCACCAAATGCATATGGAACATAAAGTCTATGATGCCTTGAATGGAACCTTTTATAAAGTGTCTTATTCATATGCATTATTCTATGTAACCAATATTGCCAAGTATCAACAAATACAAAAGCCATAGTGATTTTAATCATAGAAAATCCATAATGATACATAAACCAATACAATGATTTCGGTAACATTGGGAATTTAAAATACATCTTCATGATCTTATAATCTTCATCACCAATATATTGTGTTTCATCCAAAAGACTAGCTATTAAACCAACAATAGTTTGAATTATATGTTGTAATATGACATCTTTGAAGACATCGCTCTTTGTAGCTTTATTTCTCGAGATAACTTCTTCCGGTGGATGGATCCGATACTTCTCAGCAAGTTGATAAGAATCCACAATGGCAAAGAACCCAGAATATGACCAATACGCAACTATTGGTGCAACTAATGCCAGAATGTTATCTGGCACTCCATCGATCAACGACGGTTTCTCCGTCAGCACAAACGTAGGCAACGTTACGTTCATATCTTTGTGTGTAAAAGCAAGTAAGTAAGCAAGTAAGTAAGTAAGTAAGAGAGAAAATTTGGGGGCGTTCTTCCTTAAATAGGGGCAGAGGAAATGTAAACAAATGGCGAGACTTTATTCAAATTTGTCATTCGCGCTGCGCACACCTGGTGACAGTCACGTGATTATTCTAAGCACGTGACCATAATCACGTGACCAGATAGATATGGCATATATGCACCGACCGCAGTTGCGACGGTTATGCTCCATCAACAAAGATTCCTCTCGAGAGCACTGGAAAATTTCCCACTTCCACACAACCGGCTTGAAGTAATAATACAGTTTGTGATAAATATATATATATTTCACTATGTCTAATAGATTCAGACCGGCCAAGTGGTTATCATCCAACGGGTATGGACCACAGGTCTTTCTTTTCAGAAACTTAGAGTCTGGACAAGTTCTTTACTCTCAGCTTCCAACTTTCACAGATTATCAGATCAACGTTCAATTTCAAAGACCCAATTGGCAAAATCGTAAACCTCCAATGAGAAGAGACATTTGGAGAATCATGGCTGTTGCCGAGTTTGAAACTTATGAATCAGCTGTTGAAGTTTATGAATCTCTTGTTAAACTTAGATCAATGAGAGATTTAACACTTAAAAACGTTGCAATGAAATATAGACCAAGAAATAAAGATGGTAACGTTTGGTATTCTGCACAATTCAGACCTATTTATACACAAGAAGCAGTTTCAGATTTATCCTCTGCTATTGATCATATTCAAAGTAAAACTAAAATTCATTGGGAAGATGAATGGAGGAAAGGTGATGCTAATAACTGGGATCAATCTTTAGTTGAACATGAACTTATGGATAGAGTTGCATTACAAACACCAAAGGCATTGTTGGAAGATTTGAAGAGTAGAGCAAGACAAGAATTCCTCAAGTTACAAAAGACACAACAAGTGGAACATGTGGAACAAGTGTAAATAGACCCCCTTTTTTAAAATGTATATATACAAATGAAATTTTTTGTAAGTGAACGCGATCTTAAACCATCAATTGATATAAACAACAAAATGCGTATAAGAGAACAGAGAATCATTGATAAGGATATCCTTTATCCATGGTTAACCAATGCGTTATGTAAATCATATAACCAATCAATAACTATGAATTTTGGTGGGACTAATCGAGTTGTTAAGTTGTTGAAGTTCTTAAAACTTATGGATGATGGTTCAATGTTATGCTCTATTAGTGATTCCAATCAATCTTGTGTTGCAATCATAACACAAATTGCTATAAGTGATTATGAAAGAGAGAATAGATGTCGTATAACACAGTACACAACTAATACTCTTATCAAGATCAACAAAACTTTGTTGAAATGGGTACCGAGAACACAATTCTATACACTATGCGAAGAGATGATACCCAATTATTCTGTAACGACTTTTGCAATACTTTATATAAATGAGATAAAAGTAGTGGATCATGACCAAGATCCACTTAATGTCTTATTAAAGAGTGTTTATCAGGATCCCAAGTATAAATCAACCGTACAACAGAGGTTTGAACTACATGATATATGAAAAAAAAATTTAGTCAGTCTATTAGTTAGTTAGTCTTGAATGTATGGAATCCCAATTCAATAGAATATCCCAATACCAACTTGGTAAACTCAGCAATATGATCAAATGATAATCTGTCAAGAGTATCACTTGTAGAGTGAATATAAGGACTTGTATATTTGAATTCACTCTCAATGATAAAACTTGAAGGGTATCCATTTTTCAATGCACTGGCATGATCAGAACAGGCATATCCACAAGAAGTCTCTCTCCATGGAATGGAAAGATACGAATCAATTACTAACTTGACAAACTCTGTTAGTTCAGGATTGACGTTATCACCAATAACACCAACGTGTTCTTCAATACCATTATCCAAAGTCTTTTGAACATAACCAGTCATATCTTGTTGTAACATGGCAACAACTTTCTTATCTTGAGCCTTGTAAGATTTGAAAATGTCCAAAGATCCAAGCAATCCACCTTCTTCAGCTGAATAGAAATGAAATTCAACAGTATTCTCAGGTGCAAATCCATTAGATAATAAAATTCTTAATGCTTCGAGATTTGTAGTGACACCTGATCCATCATCATCTGCACCGGGGGCACCCATGAAAGTAGGGAAAAGTAAATTGGTCGAATCCTGGTGACATCCAACAACAACAACATCATCTGGTCTTTTGGAACCTTTGATGGATAAAATTGTGGAGAATTGAGCCCAATTATGCTTAAAAGGTTCAACACTTACTGTGACTTCAGTATCAGTTCTATTCTCGGCAAGAGACTTAAGTTGTTCATATAACCATTGTGCACTTTCACGACCAGTGTCTGACTTATAATAACGAGAGAAGAAACTCGAGAATTTGGCCAATCTTTTATGAAGATTCTCCTTATCAATCTGAGTAATAAGAGATTTAACCTCTTGAGAATGGGAAACCTCTGTTGGGAAGTTGTACTTCGGAACAACAACATCAGATTCTTTGTTAAAGAACCATCCTAAATGTTCAGTAACATCAAAGAAATTAACACCAGAACGTTTTAATTTGAGCTTTTCACTCTCACTGACAGCAATCGGTTGAGCATCTGCAGAAGTGACAATGAGACGGTCCTTTTCCGCAAAAAGAGATGTAAATGAGTCAAAAATTGGTAAACAGGAGGCCTCAAGAGCCAAGGCTGATAACACAAGAAGCTTCATGACTTTTATGCTTAGTCGGGTCGTTTACTTCTCTCGAGAAGAAGGGGAATATATGTGGGTGGCTGGGACGTTATATATATATATATATGGTGTGTTCGCGGTTTTCAGGGGTTACCCCCCGCCCCCCCAGCTCGGGAACACTCGAACTACTTGGAATTCAAAAAAAGGGAGTAAACGTATATTTAAAGGAAACAGCTTCAGAAGATGACATCGTCTTCAGTCTCGGCAACAAGGTCCTGACCTTCAGCCTTTGCCTCCAAAGCTTCAACTTGGGCAGCTTCATCTAACACTTCCTCTTGAAGTGGCTCGTCTTTACCAGCCTCGAGGGCCTCCTGTGCAGCTTGAGCATCAGCAAGCTTTTTGGCCTTCATAGCAGCATCCTGTGCGCGTGTGGCCTGTTCTTTCTTCTCCTGCACTTTCTTCAATCTATAAAACTCCTCTCTTTCCAATTCGTCCAATTCGGACATGATATAGGCAATGGTGTTTTCTGTTCTTGGAATAATCACATGTTCAATAGCATTAACACGTCTATTGGTAACCTTGATCACTTCATCAAGGATAATAAATGCCGTTTGTAAAGAAGCCAATTCAACCAATGTCTCAACGGCTTTTGAGTAAACGAGTTTGGCTTTTTGAATCTGTTGACCACCACGACCAAGACCTGTAAGTTTGAAATCATTGATAGAATCATCAATATACTTCTCGAATTGTGGTAAGTAAACACCACTAACGTTTTCTTGACGTGCCCTAACTTTAAAGCGTGCATTCTTAACAGATTCTTGAACTTGATAACCAATGTTATCACCAGTAGCATAAGTGACTTCGGCTAGGGAGAAGGCAGCTGTTTGCATAACACGACCCATCTTCCTCTTGGCATCATCAATACGCTTTGTAATATCTCTAAATCTCTTTGTTAAAGCCTCAGATTTTCTCTTTAAAAGGGAATGTCCCTGTTGTGCACCTTTGAGTTTACCCTTCATTAGACCAAGGGTCATTCTGGTTGGGAAAACCGCTTCCCTTTAATAAGTGCGTTAGTATATTTGCAAAAACCAAAATCGAAATGATTCAGTGTATTTGAAATTAAAGTAATTGAGAATCTATTGGGTGATACGTTTATCAGTGAAGATTAACACAAACCACAACTTCTTTCACTTGAAAGGGATCCGCATCCATAAAGCCCCCCCGATTCGACTTTAACAGAAACCACTGCCAAAAAACAGCAAAATACTCACCTATTAGCACCAGACATTGTTCAATTGATTCCAATAAAAGCCTACTCAATGGGGAGTGTAAAAGGGCTCTGTGGGAAATTATCTCTAACGTGCTGCCTCTCAAACTGGCCGCTTCGTGAAATTGATTTCGCGAAATGCGCTCCCTCTGCTTAGTCATACGGTAAGAGCACTAATGCTAGTGTCATAGGAAAACCCATTAATTTTTTATTATTTATATATCCAATTCAATTGCATCGGGGTTTTGAGCCTGCTCTTCACTGGCATTGATGCTACTAACTTTTGGCCCATCTGTGCTCTTTACAAATCCTTCCACTTCTGCAGCCAAGTTAGTATTAAACTCATCGTTGGCCTTCCTCTTCCATCGTAACATCTCTTTATAGGTATCTTTATCACCGTTATCAATTTCAAACTGTGCCCACCAATCCCATAGACTCTGTGATTTGTGTGGAGCCTGAAGCATTGCACCGTGTTGAAGAATGGCACGAGCACGGGTTAGTTCATGTAATTGTCTTTCAGTATCTGCAAAATTAACAACAAATTGGATTGCCTTGGAAGGTGGTAGAGATTCTAATGCCTTTGTATACATTTTTCTAGTAGATGCCAAGCCGAAGTGTGTAGATGTCTTTTGGATAAGTATTTCAAAAATCTCAGGTCTAGATTTATCATCAACGTTATCAACTGCACGTTCCAAAGTTTTGATACTTCTTTGTACAGAACCTTGATCTTCTTCCAATTTTGAGTAAAGAACGTATATGGTCTTATTCATCTCTGGTGGACAACCTTCAAGTGCATGATCAAATAAATCTCTCAATCTTTCTAAAGACAACCCACGCTTCAGTGCCTTTGTTAAGTAAATATTCCAAATTTCAAATACTACCGGGTAGTGGAAGATTTCCACTCCACGCTCATAAACCTTAAACGCCTCTTCAAATCTCATATTATCCTCCAAAAAGTTAGCATAGTTGACCACTGTCAACGGTGTTGCAATCTTCAATTCAAATACAGTGTCATAGACTTTACAAGTCTTCTCCAAATCACCTGAACTTTCTACCAAGTCCAGATAAAAACTCCATAACTTAATGCTTTTATGAACCCTTTCCTGAACAGATCTGGTACGATCATGATAATCAACTTTAGCTCTTGACCTCGTTGCAATTTCCAAGACCTTGATAGCCATTTCCAAATCGTCTTGCCTTAACTCCAACTCAGACCAGTGAATCCATACTTGTACTAATTCTTCAGGGTCATTGAAAGGCACCTTGGCAGCCTTATCAAGAATGGTCCTTGCCGTTTGTAGATCCCCATTGTCTTCATAAACTTGAGAATAACGACACCAGAGTGTTGATAACCCAGAGGAGGCATGTTGAGGATCAATCTTTGTAATGGCATCAACATACGTCTCAAGAGCCAGCGTTAATTGCGAAGGCTCACTGTAAAGGGATGCCTTATGTAACCAATTATCAACTTCATTTGGAGACTGACGAATCTTAACATCATCCAGCATAAACTCTCTTTGATCCATAAGTCTTTCAAACTTTTCGAGCTTAAAATCTAACTCTGACGTTATATGTGATACGTCTTCACCATTTGATTCCATGGACTGAATAGTACTCATCAACTGTGTTACAAGAGACTCTGAGAATTCAGAGTATGAATCGTAAATCATGGTAAAATCCCTGATGGTCAGGACAGTTAAAAGTCCTTCTTCAAATGTCAGTGAGGCTTTATTATAATCTGATTGCTTTATGTAGTATGTAGCCAATTTGACGTACAGTTTACCTTGTTGATCTGGGAATTTCTCAAGACCATCTCTGATGAACCTCTCTACCAATACATGGTGTTTCAAAGTCGGCTTCTTGACACTGTTGAGCAACTCGAAGAACTCAATCCAGAGATCCAAAGGTGATTTACCCTGTTGTGACACAAACGTATCATCATTAATGATTTTAGCGAATAGTTCCAATGAACCTTCAATATCTTTGAATTCCATGAGCTTCTCCAAGACATTTTCTAGCTGCTCAGGGGCAAACATAAGATATCTCTTGTAAATGAGGGCACCCGTTAACCCACCAATCTGATCAGCAAATTGTAGAAACAATGGCCATATCCAATGATGTTGTGTCAATGGGAGCACTCGTAACGATTCGTTGAACTTGTGCCGTATCATAGTGACATCAGTCTGTAATGAAAGAAATGTAAGGTATTTGACCCATAATAAGGGCATCTTCCGTAATAGTTCCATAGACTTTTCAAACTCGTTGTTAAGCTTGAGGTACTCACTCTTGAACTCCACTACATTCAACCGCATAACGATCTCAGTGTACAGATCCAAGTAGAGTACCCAAAGCTTATAGCTTCTCCTTATTCTATAGCATGCTCTTTTCAATACGAAAAGCCGTCCAGAGTCTGAGTCCTGGTGCCAGTAGTATCGTAACCATGTGTTTACATCATCGGGTTGTTGAAGAACTTGCAACTCGTACGACACATCGCTGTCTCGAATCAAAGAACAGTCCAAACAAACAGGGCCCAATGACTCTCCTTCAGTCATTGAATTGTATGTGAATTAAAGCTGTGATCCTCTACCTTAATATAAACGAGAAAGACTTTGCCGTACAAATTTGTCCCCGTTTATCAGGATGTGCGCGAACCGAAAAGTTTCCATTGCTACCGTTATATTTACACAAATTAAACCAATCTTTTGTGGTTATCTTTTATTTATATTTTATATGTTTCTATTTTTTAACACCATTGTTATCTACCCAATCCTGTGTTGACATATGCGATAATCTTGACAATGCTCTTGCAAATGCAAATCTCTCTTCATCCAATTGGAACATCTTTGCATTCTTTGCAGCTTTCTTACTGAAACCGTGAGTTTTCACCAATTCATCATCTTCAAGTGATTCATCTGATTCTGATTCCATTTCCACAACGTTCAACTCATAATCGTTTTTCATCTGTTCAGGTTCAACGAATAAATCCTCAAATGGAGCAGCTGCAGTGACACAAAGTCTACCGTGATTATCATAAACGGCATCCAAGAATGTGATAAATCTTCTAACGAGATCTCTTCTTTGGACTGAAAGGTATGGGATATCGGTAACAATGAACGTGTTGAAACTGGTGGCCAAAGACAAATAATCACCAGCAGCCAATGGCTTACCACAAAGATCAGCAAAGGAAAATTGAGCAACATGAGGAGGAGACGATTTTGGAACTTTAAGTTTTCTTCCCCAAATGGTTAACTCAATATCATCTTCAGCAGGGTGACCTTGGGAAAAGAAATTATACCAGTTTTCAACATGAGCAGCAGCCGCAGCTTTTGAAGCATTAGAGTTGAATGGAACACCAGGATTGGGAGTCCAATAAACCGAAGAGATTGGTTTTGGAACTTTTCTATAATCAGTTGGAGAGTCTAGGAATATTACCTCTGTACGTTTGTTAATCAATTCAATACATGGGATAAATGATTGTCTTTGGATACCGTTTATGTATAGATCATCCGGTGCTCTGTTCGAGGTTGCAAACAATACAAGACCATGATCTGGAGCCAAAACGGTTTCAATAACACGACGCAAAAGCATTGCATCAGCTACATCTGTAACTTGGAACTCATCAAAACATAAGACGGTGGCCTCCTGTGCCATTTCAGCAGCGAGCATTGGAATAGTGTCAATGTCTGGAGAACCGTGCTGCTGGATCAACTGATGACGTCTTTTATGCAACCCTTGCATAAATTGATGGAAATGGAGTCTCTTCTTAGTTAAATGTGGAGGAATTGTGGAATAGAACAGATCCATAAGCATAGTTTTACCACAACCAACATCTCCATATAAATAGATACCTTTTGGAATCGATGAGAAATCTCCCATCACAGGAGACGAGTTCTTCTTTTGACCAAAGAGTCTCGAAAAAAGACCTTTCTTGGGAGAAAGATCATTCATTGATGGAATCTCAACGTTTGGTGGTGTGTATTCTTCAAGGTGCTTATGCAATGATCCCAAGTTGGAAATGATCTTGCGTTGGTACTGGTCATCCCTGAGGCGGCCGCTTACAACCATACTGTCGTACTCAGCAAGGGGCGACTTCGCCACCTGAAGTACTCTCGTGGTACTTAGAAGTCTTCTTATAAGCATCCTGAGCCGTGGGGGGGGGGGGTAAAAAGTCGTTTCTAATAGAACGTTCAGTAGAGAAAGAGAGAAGAAACGCAGAAAGCAGCTCCACCCCCCCGCCGGATAAGATCGGAGTTCGGAACGCGGGCGCGATCGCGGAAACTCTGCCATTCTCCACACGGGTCCGCAAGCCCTCGGAGTGTTCACTTCAATGGTTGTAGACAATGACACTCTGAATTCATGGGGGTTGTTTCATGGTGTGGGGGCATAGCAAATGGAGTATACGGACATTACAGAGTTGCTATTTCAAAAAGCACAGTCGTTGAAGACAGATGCTGTTGTCAAATCGCCACAGTTCTCTTTATTCCAAGGAACACATGCACTCGAGATCGACAACGACAAGCTCGACAGTGGGCTCATCGTGTTGACAGAGGAAGAGGAGAATTTTGATTGTACCACTGGTCGCACACTTCAAGAAGTCTTATGGGTCAGTGATTCTCTTCTGCGAAGCATCTTTACATGGCTTAACAATGCATCTCTCAGCGTGACGGTATTCAGCTGTAGATATGTTGAAGAACTTCTTGTTAGTTATAACAAGGCACCACAAGCAGGCCTCAACTCATGTAAGTTTGGTCCAACCACCATTAAATCCGAACCGGAGTATCTTTTGGTGCATAAAGTCCTTCGCAGTACTGTTCTTGGTGTACTCAATTTTGCTCGTCTTTGTACAACATTGGGACAAGCTGGTGTTGTTTATGAAGAGGAGGATATTAACACCCAAAACATGGGATTCGACCTCATCTCTCTGATTAGTACTGATGATTTATTGAAAGAACTTCAAGGATCACTGCTATTCTTGCAAAAACATTATCCAGAGGAAAAAGACTCCATGCTGCTTCAAGCCATCATTCAGATCCTTTCAAAACTTATAGAAGTTCCATATTACTTATCGACAAAGGTTTCCAAGGCAGGAACTTTCCTCAACACATCAACAATCGATTCTTTGAAAACGTTCACGGAGGTTCTTCATGAAAACGTTGCCTATTTAAATGAGTTACCCTCAATTACTGGTTGTTTCTCAATGGGTATTCAAAAGCGTAGGGACAACAGATCTCCAACACGTGAGTTAACTTCCCCACAAGTGGAAGACTACTCTTCTTTGACACAGTTCTTAAATGACTTAACACAGATTCTTTCTCTATCCCAAAGAAAGAATTCTGACGATATTATTCACCATGCTTTGAATTTTGCGAATACCGAGCATCATGTCCTTGCTCGTGCAATCTATCCATTGTTCTTGATTCGTGATGACCGTACAGTCTTAGGTGAAGAGCCATTCCATGATCTTTTAATTGAAGAGTTGTCCCACTTCTCATGTTGTGATACAGAAACTTTTGGCTCGGACAATGAGGTTATAAAGATCAAACGTAAAGAGATGTTGGACCAGATCAGCATTGGATACTTTGAATGGTTTAATGCTATGAACCAAAACTCATGCCGTCAGAGACAGCACTTTTCTCGTGCAATTGTGATGTTCGATACACTACAAGCCACTTGCGAGAACTTTGAAATGGAACTGAAGGATGTTTTCCAAATTCAAGACGAATTTGAGTACCATGGAGTATTGACACCTGCTTTACCTATCACTTCATGGTTGTTCTACAAAAAGATCGATATCATGATTCAAGTGATTTTCCGTGGATTCGAACTCGAACTTTATAATTCTTGGGAATTTCATTGCATCTATTGGTATGCTGTACATTTGCATGATCATTTGCTTATGTTGTTGGATAGAGTTATCAAATTCAATGAGCATAAGATTGAAAAGATCAAAAGTATGAGCAAACAGTTGAAGAAAAAAAAAGGTGATCAGAAGCAAAGATACAAGGAGAAAATGCAACAAAAGCAATTGCACGAGATGGTAATGTTGGAGAAAAGTGTTGCTTCATTAAACAGACTTGTCACTAAATACGAAGTAACCCGTGGGTTATGTCACTTGCAAATGATCCATCTGGACAACTACTTAAAGCAAGGACTATTGAAGGTACCAGAGTTCCCATTCATGAAAGATCCTGAAACTATTTATAAGTTTAGAATGAAATCGTTCTCCACAGTTGGAGTTCCAAATTGTCCCGAATATTCTCAATATCAACGTGATTTGAAGCATTTCACAAATCCTCTATTCAAACATACACCGGAGGAGATTAATACCATTAAGACAAAATTGATGGCCAACTTGAAGTCCTTAACGGATGGTATTCAAGCTGGTGATGAAGCCATTGGGTACACAATTTGTAAAGAGGATTGGCTACAGTGGTATAAAGATATGCAGAGATCATGCATTGCATTAGTGCTATCCATTGGTAAAGAAGCAGAAGGTGGACGTATTACTGTTGAAAGAGAAGGATTCCACCGTTATTTCCCAATGGTTAAGCGTCAGTAGCTCCATAATTCCTCCCTTCTCCCCTCACTTTAATGCATTATAATGTGAAAACAAACTGATTATCTTTGTAGGCATTGTTAGAACTTCCTCCCCTCCTATGCTTCAAGTTGATGTAGTGGTTGCCCTATAATAATCACGTGATACTACCGTGACTGCCCTAAGTGCTCTGCCACGAAACACCTGAACACCACTGCTAGTGCGACGAGTAGAACAGAGGCGCCGCTTCGCGCAACACCAGTGCGTTCCCATAGTTAAGCGATGTTTTTGGTGGGAGAGTTTCGCGAATTTTTGCTTGGTTGTGTGCGGGTGGGCGAGAGGACTGTGCGCGAGTTTGGTGAAAAAAAAAGCCATTCTCTTCTTAAAGGCCTACAATCACACACAACTAAAAGAGAGTTCCTGCTACTCTATCAGTCAGACACATCAAGATGCCTCCAAAATTCGACCCAAGTGAAGTTAAGTACATCTACTTGAGAGCCACCGGTGGTGAAGTCGGTAACTCCGCCGCTCTTGCTCCAAAGATTGGTCCATTGGGTCTTTCTCCAAAGAAGGTTGGTGAAGATATCGCCAAGGCCACCAAGCAGTTCAAGGGTATTAAGGTTACCGTTGAGTTGAAGATCCAGAACAGACAGGCTACTGCCTCCGTTGTTCCATCTGCTTCTTCCCTCGTCATCACTGCCCTTAAGGAGCCAGCTAGAGACAAGAAGAAAGAGAAGAACATCAAGCACAACGGTAACGTTGCCCTTGAGGAGATCATTGATGTTGCTAGACAGATGAGAGAGAAGTCCTTCGGTAAGAACTTGGCTTCTGTCACCAAGGAGATCTTGGGTACTGCTCAGTCCGTTGGCTGCAGAGTTAACTACAAGAACCCACACGACATCATCGAGGCTATTAACGCTGGTGAGATTGACATCCCAGAGAACTAAGAAGCTTTTTTGTTTTCCAGAAAAGAAAAAAAAAAGAAAAGCTTTTTGATTATCATGATGTGCTAATAATGCTTTGTATATTGAGATTAAAGGGGTTCAGTTTTTATTCTTCAGGAACTTGAAGGTTTCTGTTGTAAGCAATTTTTTTTTTTTTTTTGTGTTGAAGGTCTTTTTTTCCCCCCATCTTTATTAATATCCCCAGCCATTTGTTGAGATTTGGTATCATTCTAACTTTTACATTTACAGGTTCCCTCCCAATTTATTCCATTTAATATTTCCCAATTCCCATTTATATGTGTTTGTTTCCTTTGTGAGAATTTTATATATCTTTTATTTTTTACAGTT
Organism: Petasospora bimundalis; assembly: GCA_030569745.1. NCBI lineage: Eukaryota > Fungi > Ascomycota > Saccharomycetes > Phaffomycetales > Wickerhamomycetaceae > Petasospora > Petasospora bimundalis. The sequence continues at coordinate 62,288 of JAJMLR010000023.1, forward strand.
TGCCAACACTCTGGTGCTTAGTCTCATTGGTCTTTGATATCTTTGAGCTATACTAAGTTCCTATTTTGGTGCAAACAAGAGTATCATTTGCTAATTTACTCACCAAGTCGTGTCCAATTTAATAATCTTTTCTTCGGTTTAGATTTTCTTGTGGTCGGATTGGTCCATTTCAATAGCAGACATCTCATTCTCAAAAAAAAGGAAACATATATATATGAATTGAAATATTAAATAGAATCAATTTTTTTGCGAATTCGTTCGAAAAATTGATTGGGTAGGAACTCAATGGAATGTTACTATGACTGAATCTTTTGCAAAGGGGAATTAATATGAACACCTCAACATCGTAGTTCGAGAGCCTTTTCTCCTCCTCCTCCTCTCGGAGCTTCGAGACATTTAGGTAAAAGAAAAGAAGAGTGCCCCTACCATTAATCACTGATTACATAATCCCTTACGTAATGTGTCTGAAATCCGATCACGTGCATGTGTGCGTGCGCGTACCGGACCTCACCGTCTAGCCCCGCGAAGAAAAAAGCAATTTGTCATCATCTTTTGAAAGGTGGACTTTTAATCGGGTGGGTGGGGAGGAGCCGAGATTGCTTTCACACCGGGAAAAAGGTGGCAAATTATACAAACTCATCGATAAATTTTTTTTTTTCCCCTGCACTTTGGCTATTGGAAAAACAGCAGTTGCTAATTGTAAAAGGCCTTTTGTGTTTCATTTCTAATTAACAAAGAGAGAGAGAATGAGTGAAGTCGTTTCAAAGAGACAGATTAGCGAGGTGTCTGATGCCCTGTCATCAGAGACTAAGAGAGCTGAGACCACTAAGAAAGAGACCAAGAAACCTGGTCGTAAGCAACTTGATACCGAACCAAAGAGTAAGAGAACTGCACAGAACAGAGCTGCACAGAGAGCTTTTAGAGAACGTAAAGAGAGAAAGATGAAAGAGTTGGAAGAAAAGATTGATGTATTGGAACAAGAAACCAAATCTGCACAAACAGAATCTGAATTCCTTCGTTTACAAGTACAGACACTCATGGCAGAGTTGGCTAAACATAGAGGAACCACAGATGTTAGTGATTTGAAACTACCGACTTTTAATAAAAATTCAGTGTCTTCAGGTGATGATAATATTACACCTTCTGGAAGTGATGCATCAAGTACTTTCTCTCCAAGAAGTTCGGAATCATCAACAACTTTGAAATCTAGTGAAAACATGGATTCAAGTAAATCACAATTTGCCTTTGAATTCCCATGGAGTCGTAAAGGGTCGGTACAATCTGTTAGTGTTGGTACACGTTCTGGATCTTCTACAAATAACGCTCCAGGTCTTTCATCTGATGGATCCACAACATCATCTTCAGGGTCTTCACCATTTGAATTGTACAATGCTGATGATTCACAAGAGTTACCAATGTTCAAGAAGGATAAAGCCAATCAACAAGAATTCAACTTTGATGATAACTTCAATGAAGGTGTTAGTGAATTTTGTAATGATTTGGGTACTGCTTGTGGTACAAAGGAAGCCCCAGTGCCAAAGTCAAAGACTACCGTTCTTTCACCATTGGATTCTGCGAAATCTTTAACCATGGAAAGAGTTAACCATTTACAAACCGCTGAAGATCCATTGGCATTCCTTAGAGATCCAACTTTGGATTATAACTTTGCCTCATTTGATCCATCATTGGCCTTCAGTGCCGATAATAACATTGACGATATCTTTGATGATGGTAAAGCCACCATCGACCCATTGGCCGAATTAACTACGGAGGAATCAATCTATGATCCATTTGGTATGTTTGTGCAGAGTCGCAATGATCAGTCTCAAACCACTACTAAGATGGATGCAATCCTCGGTACCAGTACCGGTATCACAACCACAACAACTGCTGTTGCTGGAGTTGAGAACGATGCTGATGCTGAAGTTGTACCTTCAACAGATAACCGTTTGCTCAAGTGTACTGAGATTTGGGACAGAATCACTTCGCATCCAAAATATGCAGACATTGACATTGATGGATTGTGTAGTGAATTGAGGGCTAAGGCAAAGTGTTCTGATAAAGGTGTTGTCATTGATTATTCAGATGTCAACAAGGTTATCATGAACAGTTTACCAAGACAGTAAAGTGGAAGGAGCGGGGTCTTTTTTCTTGGTTTTTGTTCAATTGTTTTGGGTTTTTATTCTTTTTAATTCTTTCCTGCTCTAAAGAGAGTTGAAAAGCTTGCGGTCAATGAGGTTATCTTTTCTTTTCTATCTGTTTTTCTTTTTTTTTTTTTTTTTCTTTATATATAATACTGCTTTTTACTTTTACAATATAACAGTTATTGGGTCCCAGAACAAATATCATATAGGACATCATATATAATGAAACATATATCGTTTATCAATTATTTTGTAAACACAGTAAGACCAGCTTTCTTTTTAGTCCACGTTGATGAATATTCTGTTAAATCCAAGATTTGCACCATTTAAAAGTTTGAAGATATACAATAATACCTTATTTACCAAACCATTAGGATTTTTACTCTTCAAATCCAATTCCATACCATTCTTATATTTCAAAAGGTTTAAAATCATTATTATAATACATAAATCGACTAAGAGTCTCTTTATAACATTAATGATAATTTTCAATACCCATTTGATCAATTTCTTAACAACTTCTGGCCATTCATTCTTATCCTTCTCACCTTTAACCCTTTCCAATTCTTCATTAACTTTACGTAATGCATTTGCAACTTCTTTCTTTAAGTTATTAACATCTTTTTCAATAACACTTCGATCATCCAAATAACCATATGCAACAGAACCATACATTGAACCATTATAAGTACTTAATCTCGGTGTCATTGGTGGAGAAGGTGATGGAATAACATCCTTTATCTGGTCCCATAGATATTCCAATTCAGATAGCAGTTCTCGGGCTTCATGGGTCCCAGAGGCATACTTCTTCATCGTATCTATCAAGAAGGCAATGTATCGTCTTTTGGCTTCTGTTTTGGAAACCCCTTCTTCGGATTTCCAAGCATCCCATTTGCGTCTTGCGCTCTCATCTTCTTGTCTCATACCAGAGGGCCTCTCCATTATCCCTTCAACGTTACCCTCGGTGGCCTGTTTATAAAGTCCATAGAGCTTGATACGACTGTCTACCGGTGGACGAGGTAATGAGCCATAACCTGTGCGAGTTGACAGCGCTCTGATTGTGGAAATCGCCTTTACAAAAACACGATCTTCCCAGTTTGCACATGTTAGTCAATCTCCAGTCTCAATTACCACTATGAAAATAAAAAACATACCAATAGAATCCGCCATATTTTTGTGTGTGTGTTTACCTTTTTAAACTATTAGTTGGTTAAAGCAGGTTTGCTTTTGTTTACATTTTTGTGAAAATATGTGGAGATCGCGCTTATTGCCTGTTACGGATTATTGGTACACACACACTATATATATATATGGGTTCATTGCAATGCAGCAGTGATTTTGTTATAAATTTTTTCATCAAGGAATCCAACATTGTATAAATACAAATGCAACTTCTTAACGAGTTCAAGAACGTCTTTTGGTTCGAGATTTGTAACGACGATTTGTAATAGAGCACCAACGTTGAATCTATCAGTACTTAAGAAAGTTTCAAAATAAAGGTATGCAAATGAACCCATTAAGAATTGACAATCAATTCTATCAGTGATACCACCATGACCAGGGATTGTATGACCAAAGTCCTTTACTGAGAAAGTTCTCTTCAAACCAGAAGCAAAGAATCCACCAAATGGAGCGATTAATGAGGCAAATGAAGCCAAATTTAAAGAATGGAAATAAATTGGTTTTAAAGTTAATATTTCCATACCAATATGTTGTGCAATGATTGGTGGTACGTTATATTGTTGTGGCATGAAGATTGGATTCAAATCACAACTTAAATGAGAGAAAATGTTTTCTCTTAAATCTCTAACTGGACAAATCATATAATCATAATCACTTAATACTTTTGCAAGTAAAAGTGCAGCTAATGAAGTGAATAACCAAGCACCAACAAATCCTTCAACTGTTTTCTTTGGAGAAATTGCAATAAGTTGAGTTCTTCCAAAAGTAATACCACAAAGGTATGCAAAGATATCATTTGTAATGACTAAACATACGGGCATTAAAAACCAAATCATACCGTTAAAGATATTATTGATAATTAAATGTGCTTGGAAAACAACAAGTAATAAAACCATATGAGTGATAGCCAATTGAGCAAATTGGAATTTCAAATGACCCTTTTGTAAAGTTGCAACGAAGAACACTAAACCAAAAATGTATAACCAATATGAAATAAATTTATGATGAGTAGCCAATGGTACCAAGAATTGATCTGTAAAGATCAAATGATTAAAATTCAAGATAGCAGTTTCACCATCTAAATAATAGATAGTAGCAAATAACCACCACCAATTCAAAGATTTTGTTAAACGTAAATTCTTCTCCTTTGAAGGTTGAGTAGCAACTGCAATACATTCTTTAAATACCAAAATTTGACAGATAAAAATAAGTAAGACAACCCAAATGTGACCCATACAAATGACTGAAACGAATCCAAGAAACATAACAACCGTCCAAATGGCTCTAATCATAAAATCCTGTTTCTTCTTATCCTTTTGTGTATCATCTTTCACGGGCTCCTTACTGGGCGTTTGTTTAGTTTTCTTAGCCATTGTACTAGCAACCAAATAAAAAAGAAATGAAGTAGAAATTAAAGTGAGATGTCGATGAGAATCGAACTTATGAATGTTCAAAGTGTTTCTGTGTGTTTTTATATACAAAGATTGAGTGTTGGCTTATAATATTGAAATGGCCTTAAAAGGGGGCAACAAAAAAAAAAAAAAAAGGGATCTTTGAATCAAAATTTAGGTAAAAGAAAAAAAAAAACGAGGTGCGCGAACCGTTTAACAAAGCATGTGACATTCTTATCTATGTGTGTCTTATATAATCTATGTTTCTTATATCTGTCTTATGTTTTACTTTATCTGAATGTCTTACCTGTCTCTGATGTTTCTTATGTTTCTTATATAAATTATGTTTCTTATATATTTAATCATTTAATATGTTTCTAATGCATCCGATATATAACCTTATACATTACAGTATAATGCACAATATAATGTATATAACGTACAATATAATGCACATAATGTATATAATATACATAATTCATCTTACTACAATGTACATTATCATACCTTCATTAAACATAGCTAAAATCGTTTCAATCATTAAAGAGACTCAAACACTCGAAAGATTATCAATAAGAGAATGGAAGGCATTTAATGCCCTGTAATATTCACCATGACCAGCAACTTCACATTTTGATTGAGCTTCAAATACCCAATCATGAGATTTTTCTTTCAGAATTTGTAAAGTTTGTAAAGTATAAGCAAATGATCCTGTTTTTTGTAAGATTTCAATAGCCATTTGCTTTATTTGATCATCATTTGTTTTCAATTTTAATATACCTAATAATCCACGATTTTCTGGTGATGTCATTCTTAATGAATGTATTATAGGAAATGATAATTTCCCCTCCGAAATATCTTCACAAAATCCTTTATTTTTTTGTAATACTTCACCTTGTAAATTTAAATAATCATCTTTAACTTGATAAATTATACCAAAGAGATTTGCTAATGGTACAAGTGATACAACAACATCTTTAGAAAAGCATTCCATCATTCGAACTGCAAGTCTAAATAAACCTCCAGTTTTATTCATAACCATATTGAAATATTGTTCTTCATCAGGTATACAAAGATTATCTCTCCAATAAAGATCAAGACTTTGACCTCTATGTAAATTAAGTAATTCTTCATTAAAAGCTTTAACACAAAGCATATTATCCAATTTCAAAGTCTCCTCCAATGCACGGAAATACATATAATTTGATGAATTTATAACATATGGTTCACCATATACTAAATGAGCACTTGGTTTACCTCTTCTTAAATTTGAACCATCTTCAATATCATCAATGAGTAAAGATGCTGTATGTAACATCTCAATGATCTTGGAAACTTGTAATAACTTGTCATTTGGTATATTTAAAACACTATTGAAAAGAGAAATAAGTTGAGTACGCAGATTCTTCCCCTGTGTTTGAACAAGGTAATCATAAGGAGCTGTGATGAGCTTTCAGTATGTTAGTTTTTACTAACCCAAAATAACTATACTAAAGAGAGAAAAAGAATACTTACCTTCTCTTGTGCCTCTGACCAATGAGGATACGTTGGTACGTCTTTACTATCCATCTTATTGAATAAAGACATATCAAAAATAAGAAAGAAAGAGAGAATAGACACTGTTTGCTGATCTGTCCAAAGGTATGTAGGGTAACAGAGGTGTCGGGATGTACACCACTTGATTATGTAACCAGGTCGGAAATCAGGTCACATGATTAAAGCCCCGGAAGTTCATACATGGTTTTTTTTTCTTTTTTTATAAACGTCATGTGAGAAGGGGTTTTTTGGGTGGGGGGGGGAGAAGAGGAAAAAAAAAAAGAAATGACACCAAATTTTTTTTTTTTCCTTTGATTTAAAGGGTTCTAATAGGAAAAGAAGTGTTTGAAACCACCAAAGACAGAAAAAGGAAAACAGAGTTCAGAGATATAAAAACGGTGAGAGATATAAAAACAGTGAGGGAGCCCAGTGATTATTAAGAGAGATAGAGCATATACACAAAGTGACACATAGAAGATTGCAAACAAAAAGAAGTTGTTTATAATGCCAGCTCACGAAGTTATTGAATCATATGAACAGAGTAAATGTTTACAGAATAAACTGTTGTCTTTACAATCACAAAAATTACACTCTTCAGGGTCATCATCATCTTTAGCTTCATTATCATTGACAACAACAAATGATTCTATAGAGACATCAACACCATCACAAGAGAACAAAACGGATTTTTTTTTAATTAAGAATAAGACAACGCCAAAGATCTCATCCATATTAAAACCTGGTTCTAAATTTGTCGGATCACAACAATCTGGAAGATCTACTTATGAAGTTGAAGTTGAGTTGAAGTATGTTGATCTATCAAGATCTTACCTCTGTGGATACCTCAAGATCCAGGGCTTAACAGAATCTCATCCTGAGATCATAACGTTTTTTGAAGGTGAAATGATTTCAGATATACATTCTTTTTATACTGATGATAAGAATTGGGGGTCAACTGATGATATTGATATTCAACATTGGTCAAAATTTGTTAATTGGAAAAATTCCTTACCAGTAAAGAAAATTTTGGATAAATCATATACCCATGTTAATTATTTAAGTCATAGAAACATTTATATGAGATGGAAGGAGAAATTCTTGGTTCCAGATGCTCAAATTGATAACATTGAAGGTGCTTCATTTGCAGGATTTTATTATATATCATTTGATCAGTTGAATGGTGATATCTCTGGTCTTTATTATCACAAATCTTCAGAAAAATTCCAACAATTGGAACTTTGTCATGTTCCTGATAATGGTATTGGATCAAGTTATCAGTTTCAATGAATTATACTCTCTTTTATACCCCTTTTGTTTCTTTCGACCCAGTTATAATTTTGTTTATTCATGCCAATGATTATGTTTTAATGATTCCTTCCCTTGTCATCTGCATCTTTTCTTTTCTTTTAATGCTTTTTATATTAACCTTTAGATAGCTAGTAATCCCACTATATCTTAATAAATAATACCTTTTGGTAGTTCCCATATATAAGATCTCCTGGTTCACGTGAGTTCACGTGACCACTCACGTGACCACTCGCGAAAGTGTGCTCCTACCATTATCATAAGCTCGCGCTCTTTTTTCGAAAAGGGTAATTAAAGGTTTCCTTCTTCTAACTGTGAGGTTATAAGATAAATAAAACTGGTTTAGAAAATTGCTTTGTGTTGAGATTTGTGTTTTGGTTTGTTTTTGGGATTCCATATTGTCTTCAGTCTTTATACTTTCTGTGCAAAACGATGAGTGAATCAACGAGTCGAACATTGTTGATGCAGTTGGTTAGTGAAGAACTAACTCGTTCATTAGCAGATGAGGAAGGTGCTATGAAACTGGTTGGTTTAGGGATGTCGTCTCTCCCATTAGAGGTTATTGATTTGATTAGAGAAACAGTACAGAGATTATCATTACAACAGAACAAACTGATTACATTACCACAATACTTTTCAAGATTAGAACATTTGAGATATTTGGATCTTAGAGATAACAACTTTACACAGTTTCCTCAAGTACTTCGAGAGATGAACAAGTTGGAAATCTTGGATCTCAGTGTTAATTCGTTATCGGAATTGCCCCCCGATCTCGGTGGATTAAGAAACCTGAAAGTGTTATCATTAAAGAACAATCAATTTGAACATATTCCCAAATCAATCTTAGGGTTCAACGATCTAAGACTTTTGGAGTTGGAGAATAACCCATTCAAGCAACATATCAAGGCATTAATTAATAACATCCCTCATAAGACAAATTCTCCCGAATGGGTACAAGAGATTCAGACGTACTTATCAACAACAACTGATGAATCCTTAAGAACGGTGGAACAACCAGTTTATGCAGAAGATCATCAACCTCCACTGACTGCTGTACAACAAACATTCCAGTTCCAAGATCATCAACCTTCACAAAAATCTTTAGAAAGATCAAGAAGCACATCAGAAAGTTATGTTAGTTCTCGTGCTGCAAAGAGAATGGGATTCATCATCAAGAGACCAACACAAGAACAGACACCAACAATAACAACAACAGCAACAACAGCAACAACAGGGATAGTAGAAGAAGATGAACCAGATATACAACTATCACTGCAACAACAACGACAACAATTACACTCTCAAACATTGGACCCAAGAAGAAATAGATCTTTCTCAACGGGGACACTAACACCTTCACCCGATCATGAAGAGAGAAATCCATTCCCTTCAAGACAACAATCACTAGATGCATTTGCTATGCCTTCCTCCTCTTCATTATCCGTTTCACATACACGTTCAAGTTCAAGAACAGATTCTCCTATCGGTACAGATAAACTTGATTCGATACCGGAACATCGATCAAATGATTACTTCAAGAGATTGTCTACATTGCCTGAAGGCAGATTCAAAATGACCCATTTCAAGATTGTGGATATTTCAAGGAAAGTACTCTTTGCATTCTCTGAATTCCAGGCCACAATGAAGAAATTGAACACTTTTTGCTCTGATAAACAAGTTATAATTGAGATGGTATCTCAACTTTATGCCTCCAAGACGATCATAGATCATTTGGTGGAAAGTTTAGAATACACAGAACGTGCAAATGAAGAAGGAATGGTATCTATTGATGGTATTCTTAAGTCAGTTACTCAAACAGTGGCAAATTTCAAGAAAATGGTTGATACATTAACAAACCATTATGCTGCTTATACCAAAAGTGCAGATGTTGTCTTTGTAAGAATGTTATTGTTATCTTTATTCATGTGTTATTCAGAAGTTTATAACGCTTATATGCTTTTGACATCTCATGATGCTGCACACTCTAAGAAGGATCTCTCTGCACCATTGACAATCAACGTATCAAACAACTCTGGAACGACATCACGTTCGGCACAGTTACCACCATTGCGTATACCAGATCACAGCATCATCACACAACAACAGTTGAACGAATATGGTGAAGTGGATGAAAAATTGTATGAATCCCTACATAACGTATTACAGTCTTCTAATCAAGTTTATTCAGAACTCAGTGATGCAATCTCAAAGAGTGCAATTGCAAATGCCAAATCTGATGATTATCAATTGGCAAGCTCATCAATCTCAAAGATTAAGGAACTCACTAGTACATGTGTCCTATCAATGGATTTGAACAAAAAGATCAAGTTGAAACTCGGTAATCAGAATCAAGGCGTCAAATCCTTAACACTTGTTGAAAAGAAGAAGTTTTATGACGAGATTAATGCCCTGTTGAAATCCATCATTACAATCCTGGCATCCACAAAGGCCATTATGAACGAATCTGTAATGCTCCATGAAGTTCGTCCGTCTCTTGCATCATTAACTAAGGCTACAAAGGATGTTACAATCATGCTGGAAGTCAGTTCTTACAGATTGATAAATGACTCCTACTCAACTTCGTCCTCTGCTATTCCACAATCAGCTAGTACGGTTACGGCACCAATGCTTAGTGCAATACCATCAGTGATGTCTATCCCACAGATGAATACCCCACTGGCATTTGCTACTCCAATGCCAACGAGTTCCAATACCGGTGCAAGTAATCCGTTTGAAGTCTCAATGAGTGCCCATTTCGCTGTTAATGGTAATGAGTGAAATTTATTTGTGGAAAACCACTATAGGTAGAAATGAAAAGTTTTTATATTAAACAATAAACTCCAACAGAAAGTATAAAAAGAAAAAAAAAACAGAAAAGCAGCAAGCAAGTTATTCATGTGTATCGTAGCAGAAAATAGGTGATAAGAATCAGTGGACGTTGTACAAGTTACCGTTTTCCTCAATAAAGATCTTATTTTGTTCTGACAGCTCGGCTAAACCAGCCTTGAACTCTTCAAGACCAAACTGTTCTTCAGATGGTAAAGCCTTGTTGATGGCTTCGAAAAGTGTATCTTGGCCGAATCCATTCTCGCCTTGGAATTCCTCACGGAGAAGACTGTCAGCAACAATACGTGTGAAAGTACGCATTCTGTCATTAGAAATAGTTGTGTTCTGTGTATCACCTTGGCGATCCTGGAGTGGTTGAGTGTGTGGTACACTTTCTTCTTGTTGTTGTTCTTCCATGACGCTGTCATCTTGAGAAACCTGTGTCTGTGATTCTTCCTGTGTTTCCTGTTGGGAGTCGGCTTCAATAGGTTCGTAGTCCCCTTCTGCGTGTTGTGAAGAGGATGGGATTGACGATTGAAGTCTTGTTGAACGTACAGGCTGTCTTCTTGTTCCAGGAGTTGATGGTGGCAATTCCACTTCTTCATCTCCATTATCCTCCATTTCTCTCTCCTCCTCCTCATCCTCTGATTCTCCTTCATCTTCAGAATCGAGTCTATCTTTATTGACTTTTCTCTTCTTCTTCCCACCCTCTGGCTCGACAGCTTCCTTGAACAAGGCGAACATCAACAGTGACTTAGCCACTGATGTATCACGCACTTCCACAACCTGACTCAATCTAAGCTTAGCATGAGCTGTAGCAAGACGAATAACAGTCTCCAAGGTTCTTGCTGTGATTGGTGCTGTGTTTTTACCAGCTCCTGGTGCGTTTCTAAGAGCTGAGTAGATCTCAACAATGTGATCAGATGCAGCTTTTGTCAACACCGGCTCAACACGAGACTTTGCATACTGAATGTACTTTCTTAAGAATGGAATGGCTAGAATCTTTGGTCTCTTCAATCTGCTACCTTGGTTTCTTTTATTATGGGCCGCTAATGCACCAGCATGTAACAATGGGTTGAATTTCTGGTAAACAGGTTGATCTTCATCCTCACCATCACCTTCAAGAGCTTCATTACCAGCTGCGAGTGACAATGAGGCAATATCCCTCACAGGCTCACCTTCAGCATATCCCGCTGGAATGAATCTGTGAGTCTTTAAAATGTGTTCAGATATGGCTCTATCTCTAGAAGTATTCACATCATCTGTGACAATGAATAATAAATCAAAACGAGAAAGAAGAGAATCTGGAAGAGCAATGTTCTGATGTGGATCCTTGTGGACGTTGTATTGACCATACACAGGGTTAGCAGCTGCAATGACAGAACAACGAGCATTCAACGAAGTATGGATACCTGCCTTGGCAATGGTAACGGTCTGCTGTTCCATAACTTCATGGATTGCCACACGGTCAACGTCTGACATTTTATCAAATTCATCGATACAGACGATACCTCTGTCTGCGAGAACCATTGCACCTGCTTCAAGCCTTCTTTCACCTGTTTCCTTATCAGTTGTCACGGCAGCAGTCAAACCGACACCAGAAGATCCTTTACCAGTTGTTGCAATGGCCAATGATGCAGTGTTTAAAACAAATCTGAGAATCTGGGACTTGGCTGTAGATGGATCACCAACCATCAATATATTGATATCACCTCTCAAATGTGAACCGTTATCCAAGTTTTTTTCCACACCTCCTAGTAACATCAATAGAACTGCTTGTTTTATTTCACTATGACCATAAATGGATGGTGCAAGAGACTCGGCAAGAATGTTGAACACATCCTTATTCTTTGATAGTCTGTTAACATTTCTAATATCGGAATCTGTGATTGTTTCCTTTGCTGCAACACCAGTAGAACGGGCATGTAGTGGATAAACAGAGTTTGCAACGACTGTTGTGAAGAAAGCGGAGCTGTTATTAGCACCACCACCACGGGATCTATAAACACCAACGATCTGCACACGGTCACCTGGTTTAACACTATCCACTAGGTCATCACTTAAAACAACTTCAAGAGATCTTGGTAATTGACCAGCAGGTGCTCTCTCTGGCATTTCTTGGACCGTAATTGTCTGATGATCCGCATAAGTTGAGTAACCGTACTCGGTTGTGAGTTTGTAACCATCTGGATCTTCTGTTGGATAAACTGGAGGTGTAGAGATTGGATTGAAAGAAGTTGTAAAATCAGTGAAATCTCTTGAATGGAAACGACCACTATGTTCAGAGTAATGAACAGATCTAAGAACTTTTGGTCTCACAAGGGATGCCCTAGTAACGATACCTTCGACAGAGATCATTCTGGATAAATGTGTAGCTCTAATTGTTCTTGGACTAACAGCAAGATGACCAAATGCACCTTTAAAAGATAGATGGAAAGTTTCTTGATCTGACACCTCTTTATAAGCTGGATTTCCAGGATCATAAATAGCAGCTATTTCGTCCCTGAATGCACGTTCAAATGCAGGCAGGAAACCAGCAGGCTCCTCCAATAATCCTGTGTAGAGTATTTTATCGAAAGCCAACACCTCATCAACAGAGACGACTAAACGTCGAGTACCTTTGTAGAGTAACTCCTTCATCAGTTCTTTGTAGTCTGTAGGCCCATCTTCAACAGCAAGGAATTCAGTGAAACGACGAACACGGTCACCGAACACGGCATCAATTGTATCAGCTTCGTCCATCTTTTGGGCTTTTAAGGAAATTTTGTTTAAAAGGACAAAGAGAGAGAGAAACGCGTTTTCGCTTTTCAAAGATCTCGACGCGCGTAATTACTTTTCCGAATCGGGAAAAGAACGGCCGCGACCTCGTTCGATTCGCGGGCCACTTCCCCATTTGCTTTGTTTACATTTCTTATCTTTTATATATAAAGGGCCCTTTTGTTTGCTCTTTGTCATTTATTATCAGCCTTCCTATTTAAGAGTTTATGACGATTGGCGTCTTAGAGACTATAAAGTGATGGCAAAGGATTTCAAGTTAACCGAGAAGTTTGCTTATAATCCAGATAAATTGAATAAGAGTAATAGAGTTAAGAGTAATAGAGTCGTTAAAAGGAAACGAGCTTATAAATATCACATTTCAGAGGTTACATATGCACATCTTTCACCATTACCGGATTTGGTAACCAACGATCTTAAACTTCTATTTTGTGGGTTTAATCCTGGAATCCAATCTGCTGAACTTGGACATCGATTTGCACACAGATCCAATTGCTTTTGGAGTCTTATTTACGATTCTGGAATTGTAAATGATAAATTAACATATGAAGATGATGTGTTAATGCCTGAAAGATATTCCATTGGATTTACAGAATTAGTAATGCGTCCTACAAAGGGAGTTGATGAGATACCAAAACAAGAAATGAGAGCAAGTGTACCGAGACTTATTAAACTTGTTAATGAACAACGACCAAAAGTTCTTTGTTTAGTCGGTAAGGGAATTTGGGATGCAATTTCAAAGAGTATGAAGATTCAACAAGGGAAACAATGGGGGGAACAACAACAAAATGTATTCAAATGTAAATTATTCGTTGTACCTTCTACATCTGGGCTTGTAAGAATGAAATACGAAGAGAAATTGGTCATCTGGAAACAGTTAAAACAACTTGTTGAATAAATATAAAGAATAAATAATAAAGAATAAATAAGTGTTTTTTTTTTTCACTTCCAAATGGCATCTCTCTTATCATAGACATCTGTTAACATGGCATCACTCATCTTTCCATCTTCTCCATATTCATCGAGCCATTTAACACTTAGAGAGTCTGCAGCAGATGTAATCTCCTTATAAGTCTCAACGGACTTTGCATCTTCCAAACGAAGTTTAACAAACAGTTCAGTTTGCATCTTCAAACATCTTTGTACTTTCTTAGACCATGAATCACAACCACCCCATCTTTCCTTCCAAGGACCCGACTGAATACAATCCATGAAGGCTGCTTGGACATCAGCACAGTTAACATAACGGAGTTCCTTCGTTGGGTGTAACGATTTGTACTCTTTCAATTCGGCCTGTGCACTTGTTGATGTATGTGGGTCGGTGAGTGAACCATTTGTCATTTGGCGAGATTGAAGCGCATAAAAGTGCTGCGACTCCGGTGAAAGCTCTGAAAGAAGCTGTGCTTCTTTGTCCTCTTCAACAGGCCCCTTCTTACTGTGTGACCAGAACATCTTGTTATCTCAGTGTTATCTCAGTGTGATAATGAATGTGGTGGACACATTGGAGAATTTACCCCCCGCACCCCCCACGAAAACTAAAGCACAAAAACCACAGCACTCGCACTTCACGGGGAAGGAAACCAAGTTGAGAAACAGCAATGCCGAGAAGCTTAGCAAAGAAAAATGATATTTAAAAGGTTCCAGTCACATTTCTCAGGTAAAACTGCCTTAGTCACCGGTTCTTCGCGTGGAATTGGGTTGTCTATAGCTCAAGAACTCGCCCGAAGAGGAACCAACGTAATAATGCTTGCACGTAATAAAGAACTGTTAGAGACCAATTTAGCAATGTTATCAAGGGTTCAAGGACAGAAACATTCCTATATAAACTGTGATATCACAAATTTCACATTGCTCGAGGAACAGTTGAAATTGAATGAAATGGTCAAAGGAATCAACATTCTCGTTAACTCAGCAGGCATCTCCCAATCATCTCTATTGATGAGAACACAACAAATTGAAATTGAACAACTCATAGCAACTAATCTTACTGCTCCAATAACAATGACAAAGCTACTAACACGCACGTTGATCTCCAATAAGCCATCCACAGTGATAAACGTCTCATCTGTGTTGGGACTTAAAGGTGTCAAGGGAACATCTGTCTATTCTGCAACAAAGGCTGGTCTTTTAGGATTCACAAAGTCATTGGCAATGGAATTGGGACAACAGAAAGTGAGAGTCAACTGTGTATCTCCTGGTCTTGTCAGTGAGACGGATATGGGAAGGGGTTTACATTATGATACTGCACTCGGGGGAGATGGTGTTCCTATAAAAAATGTCACAATGGCAGTGCTTGGCTTGATACAAAATGAGAGTGTAACTGGTCAGAATATCGTTGTAGATAACGGATTCATTTGTTGATTTTGGGATTCTATATAAGGTCACCAGTGGATACTTTATGTCTATGACTCGTGTTTACTTGTCCCAAGGGCAATTGATTATCTAATCTCTTGCAATACCGTATAAAAAATGGTGTTATCTTGTACTCTGGTTTGAATATCGTCCTTAAGATGATCTTATGAGATGAAGACACTGGTGGAAATGAAGCATGTGTTAAAAATGACTTAAACACTTTTAATGACGGTATAAGAGATCGATAACCTCTTTTGCATGAATGGAAACAATTGGTAAGGAAATCAATGTTTGATTTGTTCGTTGGATGAACTATCTCAGCAAATAACGACATAAGTTCAATGGTTTCAAGCTGTTCTCTTTGTAAACTATGAATTGTCTCAACCAATGCATGAGAATTGGACATTATGGTACATT
The DNA here is from genome assembly GCA_030569745.1 of Petasospora bimundalis. Classification (NCBI taxonomy): domain Eukaryota; kingdom Fungi; phylum Ascomycota; class Saccharomycetes; order Phaffomycetales; family Wickerhamomycetaceae; genus Petasospora; species Petasospora bimundalis. The sequence continues at coordinate 78,216 of JAJMLR010000023.1, forward strand.
TGTGGTCTACCAATTTAGCAATAACAATTAAACACTCAGTGTAAAAATGATCTTGTGTTCTCCGTATTAGTTCAATTATAAGCTTTTTCTCTTGATCAAAAATTAAAGTACCCGTTGCTAACTTCTTGATCAACATTTCATCAAGCTTCTTATACCCAATACCATCTCCAATTTGATGTAACCATTGGTATTTCCCTTGGAAACAGTCTTCTCTGGACTGTAGAAAGAGGCTAAAAACTAAATCAGAAATGTCATATCCTTTAGACCATTGTAAAAGAGATTCTATAAGATTATCCATTAATGGACATTGTACAATCAAATACCCAAGAGCATGGCCCAGCATAACCCATTTTCGATGCAATTGAACATGTGGATATTCATATATGTTAGATATATCATGGCTCTCTAACAACTGTCGTTCCAAATTCTTAACATGTTCGTCATTTTTACCAATTGATGTACCTATGGTAAAGGCACAGAGAAGTCGAAGTTTATCTGGATTATGGTTCCAATGCACAGTGAATAATTGCTTAAAAGTCTCCATTATATCATTCAACATCCTCTCAGTGGTATCAAATGAAGGTCTCGTATTGTCAACTAATTCATAATCTCTGTATGTTGGGTCCACCCCCACTTTCCGACGTTTGTAACACCGTCTACTCCTTTTGTATGATATTACCAGTTCCTCAAGGTTCAAACTCCTATCAGCAGAGATATCAGCATCTGAATTGCTATCTTCGTCAGACACATCATCTCTCGAGATCATTTGAAAGTCATTATTGGTGCAGTGGACTCTCAGTGCTGAGATCTTCGTTTTGAGAGGTCGAATTGTCCTTAGGCACCGGACTGTACTCCAATCACCGGCTCTCTCCTCCTTCATTGTTCCATTTGATTTGCTCTAAAGATTGAAATCAAAGTGTTTACTTATATTTTTTGTCATTTGTAAACAAACACCACCTAAAAGGGCAGCTTCCGCATTAGGCCGTTTCACAGCTGTTTATTACATAATGGATTACGTAACCGCTGTTTTTTTTTTCTTTTTTTTTTCTTTTTTCTTTTTTCGCGAAGATGTGTACAAAATTTTTCGTTCGCAGCGACGTTTCTGTTCTTGAAAGTCACTGGAATTGGCCACGGAACAGTAACGACAATTCGCAATGATTATTTACACTGTAAGTAATGTTTAAATGGTTATGGACGGTGACTTTGGAGCACTTTTCCCGGCTTTTCCCGCATGGTTTTCTGGGGTCTGACCAGTTTTTTGGGGGGTACTCAGGAAGTCATTGACTGATTGTATATTCAAGAATAATATGACTAACATAGTTATAGGATATTTTCTCTGGTGACGAGCTCCTCTCCGATGCTTACGACCTTAAGTTGGTTGATGGTGTCATCTACGAGGCTGACTGTAACATGATTACTGTCAAGGAGGGTGACGTTGATATTGGTGCCAACCCATCTGCTGAGGGTGATGAGGATGAAGGTGCCGAGTCTGGTGCCGAGACCGTCAACAACATTGTCTACTCTTTCCGTCTCCAGCAGACTGCCTTCGACAAGAAGTCTTTCCTTACCTACATCAAGGGTTACATGAAATCCGTCAAGGCTCACCTCCAGGAGCACAACCCAGATGAGATCGAGGCCTTCGAGAAGGGTGCCATGACCTACGTTAAGAAGGTTGTCGGTTCCTTCAAGGACTGGGACTTCTACACTGGTGAGTCCATGGACCCAGATGCTATGTTGATCTTGTTGAACTACCGTGAGGACGGTACCACCCCATACGTTGCCATCTGGAAGCACGGTGTCAAGGCTGAGAAGATCTAAGAAGCTCATTCGCTTTCTATCTAGTTTCATCCTTCCTTTAATTCTATGCCTTCATTTGTAATATCTATTTCGTAACAATCATGCATGTGTTCTCTAATGAGATGTCTTCAGGGACATAATGACATAGCTTCACCTTATACCCCATGGACTCCATCGTAGATTTTCTAGCCTCGTCAATCAATCTTCTAGCTTTCAATCCTAGTTCTTTTCTCTCCTTAATGGTCAACCCACTGGCATGATCAGCACCTTGTGTTTCATCCATGTTTGGACGTATTCCGTTAACTGCCCAACTTGCAAATTTCATTAAATGTCTGAATCCGGTCTCATCAATTCCCATTTCAAGCAAGAATTTCTTTCCATGTACTGGGAACTGAGCATAATTACAACAATGTCTGCAACACATGGCCACTATCATCCCGGACATTCTCTCCTTGAGTACAGGGTTACGTTCAATACATTGGATTGTAAGATCGGTAGCAGCACCACACAAGTGCTTTGAAACACCAACAAATCCTTTATCATTTGCAAACTCCCCATTAATCACAGCATCGACAAATAGATCCTTAATGTCAATTCTGACTCTAAAGACTTTGTTCGCCAAGCCATTCTCCTCGACGTCCTTTATCATCTTGGAATCCTGCTTCATACGCATAGGTGATCTGTCAATAAGAAGAAAATCAGCAGCTTTCTTGTCTTTGAACATAATGCTCTTGAGCAAATATCTCGATAATTCAGCTTTACCACATCCCCATTCAATGTAATTCAAATCATTTGACAGTAATTTGTTCTCATCAAGGTGAGAAATCAAAGAAGACTGTTGAATGGCATGCTTGGGATTTTGTTTCTCCTCGATACGTTCTTGAACACCTTCATGGTTCAATTGTTCCAGCAACAAAGGCTCAAATCTCTCAAATGCCGAGGAAACGATGCTAATCCATTTACTATAATCAATAACAAGTTCATTTTTATCATTTTCAACAACATCGCAGTTATGATCAAGTTTGAACCAAGGCTTATCCTGTTGTGCTTCTTTCTTAGCCATACATCTCTTTGCATGACCTTTCACTTCCTTAGACCACACAGTATGTCTTGGATCAACTGGACATGGAATTCTCACATCACCTTCCTTTTGCTTCAGGTGTTCAGCGCAGAACTGAACATCTTTGGCTCTTGTCAATGGGCATCGTTTGTTCTTGTTCTTAATGACAAACTCACACTGTAGTCGTTCCTTTTTCACTTTCTTAAGCTCAACTTTCTGGCGTTTATGTGACACCTCAGTTGTTTGAGCTTCTTCTTCTGGAGACATTTGTAATAATAAAAGTAGATCAAGAGAAAGAAGAAACAAAATTATGCTATCTTTTAGTGACGATTAAGTTCAATGAAGAACTAAAAATCTACGAAATTTTTCATGTGATCACGTGACATACGGGTTTTATGCTTGGGGAAGGTGAGGATGTGGTCTTTTTATTATATTTTATTTTATCGTTTAAATATCTAAAAGACAACTTTCTTACCCTGGAACTTAGCGTTCTTCAAAGCAGCATCTTGCTTCTTCTTAGCCTCCCACGATGGGTGCAATGTTGGAGCGGAGCTAACCATTGGAGCGACAGTCTTACCATCACCGGAAAGAGGTTTTCTATCACCTAACTTGGAAGAGTTGGCACCGGTCATCTCAGCAGCCTTTGCTTGTCTCTTAGCCTCTCTCTCCTCCCATTCTTTCTGCTTCTGTTCTCTCATCTTAATCTTCTCCTCCTTGTCTTTCTTGACGTGGTTGGCACCTCTACCGAACTTCTGTTCCCAGATTTTTTGACGAGCTCTCTGACCTCTTCTGTTCTTCTTCTTAGCACCAGTGATCTCTTGTACGACTTGGTCGTCTTCTATATCAGAATCATCAGAAGCAGAGATGTAACCACCCTGAAGTTCAGGAAGCGATGTTTTCTTTTTCTTCTTATCAGCGAGCTCTTTCTTCTTCTCCTCTTTAGTCTTCTTTTCTTTCTTTGGCTTTTTCTCTTCAGCTTCAAAGTCAAAAAAGTCATCAGTAGTAGAAGATTCTTTTCCCTTAGAGCTCTTCTTCTGGTTTTTTTCTTCTTCCTCATCAACATCGGATGGTTCTTCGTCTGTGACTTGGTTATAATCTATCGTTGGATCAAGTTCAGTTTCTTCTTCTTCTTCATCATCAGTTCCAGCCAAGTACTTGTCATAAAGGGAGAAGTCATCATCATCATCTTCAATGTCTTGATCATCACCACTTTCATTCTCACTTTCTTCAGAGTCGGCATCTTCAGATTGTTCGTCTTCCACTTCCTGATCATCTTCATCTTCGCTCGTCTCAATGTCTTCAATGTCATCAGACTTCTTTACAGCACCCAAGATGATCTTGAAACTATTTTCAATAACATCTACTACTTTCTGGATATCCTTCTGATTCATTAACTTGGAATACCAATTTCTCTGTTCGTTGGACATCTCATTGTAAAAACGAGATGGGTTGAATTCAGCAGCCTTATCCACTAGGGCATCAACAGTCCACTGCGGGAGGAAACTCGGTTTTGATTGAGGTTCAAGGGAAAGTTTCTTGGCATTAAGCTTGTAAGTATTGGAGATAAGCTTGATGATTCTAATATTGGAGATTTGATCCACGTTTAATGATTGTAAGAACTTCTTTTCGTCATCTGAAAGCTTCTTGTCGGCTGTTGCAGACTTTATCGTCTTCTTCACGACTCTGTTGTATTTCACCAAGGAACTGTGTAGCTTCTTGGAGAAGACATCTGATCTGAGTGCTTCAATCTCTTGAAGAGCACGGTCTTTTGATTCTGGCAACAAGTTAGATTTGTTCTTTCCCTTAACACGAAGAAGTGACTTGGTACGCTGGTAACGCACAGGCTTATCCAGGAAGTGCGCCTCCAGCACATCCAAACGCCACAGCTGGTTCTTTTTGTCGGCCATTATTGTAATATGAATCTTAAAAGTCGAAATCAACTAAAAAGTAAGAGAGACATAAAAGCATCGCAGACGCATAATTTTTTTTTTTTTTTGGCCCTGCGAAAAGTTTGAGTGCCGCGTAACCTTTCCGCTTTAGGAAATCTACAGATCATTATAGAAACTCTTGAGCCCTTTGACGGTACTTTCCTATGGATCCAATAGTATCCAATGACGTGGTTGACAAAGGAAACGGGTGGAAGGCTGGAGTTCGCAGTTCTATTGATCCCAATGGGGAGGGAGGGGGGATGGGCAGCTTGTAGACGTAAGTGCGTGTATGTAAAGATGCAATGAGATATAATAAATAGCAACGATTCAATAATACTTGATGCAAGGAAATCTGTTTTTTTTTTCATCATCTTCTTGTTCTGATGGATAATTGGGGGGGGAGGGGGAAATAAAATAAAGCGATAGAGAATGAGAGAATTGAATAAAAAAGGGAGTGATAAATGAGGACTCAGTCATCAAGAGCCAATACCAACGAGGTACGGTTTGGAATGTAAACTTGAACAAAGTTTTTTCTGTTGTTCCACTCAAGGTCGGTTGTGAAGTACTCGCTATCCATTGCGACTCTTCCATGGCCGCCAAACTCTGTAGAGTCTGAGTTCAGCACAATTTTGTACTTACCAGGTGTGTCCACGCCGCATCTGTAATCGGTGTAGCTGTTTGTAGGATGAAAGTTGAAAATGAAGAGCAAACCGGCTTTCTCAAACACAAGCACCTTGTCGGATTCATTTTTAAGTGAGATGTATTGATTCTTGGAATGCAACCATCCATATTTGGCCTCAGTGTGTTGCATTGCTCTATCAAATGCATAGAGGAACTTATATCTCAACAATTCGTCATCAATCAAGTTGAATTGTCTTCTAGCATAGTGGTAAGAATCGCCATTGTTAACATTCGGGAAATCAAGCCATTCTGGATGACCAAATTCGTTTCCTTCAAAGTTCAAATAACCTTCACCACCAAGTGCATGTGTCAATAGACGAATCAGCTTGTGTAGTGCCATACCACGATCAATAACAGGGGTTAATGGGGAAAGAACTGACATGTTAGTGTACATCTCTGCATCCATTAACCAAAATGCCAAAGTCTTATCACCAACGAGTGCCTGATCATGAGATTCACAATAACCAATTGCCTTTTCAGCATAACGTCTATTTGTTAATGTATGAACGATCGAATTTAAATCCCAATCTTCATCAGAAGTTTCCTTAAGTAATTTGATCCACATATCTGGTAATGCCATAGCCAATCTATAATCGAATCCAACACCACCATCAGCACGAGAAACACCCAAAGTTGGCATACCACTAACATCTTCAGCAATCGATATAAACTTTGTCTTTTCCTTCTCTGCACATTTGGTGATTAAGTCATTAGCTAACATGAGATATGTCAAAGCTTCCTTATCCACTGCAGAATTCTCATGCAAGTATTCGTTATAATCACCAGAGAATGCACCACCGGCACCTGTTCCATGATGTAAGTAAAGCATACTTGTAACACCATCGAATCTGAAACCGTCAAATTTGTAAACGTCAAGGAAGAATTTCAAGTTCGAGAGAAGGAATCTCAACACCTCGTATTTTCCATAGTTGAAAAGTTTTGAATCCCATAGTGGATGATTACCTTTACCACCTGAATGGAAGTACTGATAATCTGAACCATCAAAGTTGTTCAATCCATCATCAACATTCTTTGAAGCATGTGAATGGACAACGTCAAGTAATACAACGATTCCCATTGAATGTGCCGTATCGATAAGTTCTTTCAAATCCTCTGGAGTACCAAAACGTGATGATATAGCAAAAAATGAAGTGATTTGATAACCAAATGAAGCATAATAAGCATGTTCCATTATGGCCATTAATTGGATTGTATTATAACCCAAATCTTTGACTCTTGGTAATACCGTCTTTGTGAATTCCTTATATGAACCAACACGTGGTTCTGGAGTTGATATACCAATATGTGCTTCATAAATTCTTAAACTTTCAGATGGCATTGGTCTCTTATATTTGAATTGATAAGTTTCCTTTGGATTCCAAAATCTTGCCTCATAAGACACTGAAGTTGATTCCTTACAAGGTGCAGTTGCCCTTGTGATCCAAGCTGGTAATCTATAAAGTTCTTGACCATCTGATAATTTAAGCATTATCTTAATTTTTGAATCATGAGGAATTGTTCCCAATGGTAAAGTTATAGAGAAATTACCAAATTCATCTTTCAACATCTCATTAACCCTTTGCCAATTGTTGAATTCACCAACCAAGAATGCTTGTTGTGCATTTGGTGCCCATTCTTTATAATGAATACCTTCATTATCTTGATGAAATCCATAAGTTTTATAACTATCAGCAAGTTTAAGAATTCCCCCTTCAGATTCCTCAAATTTGATTAACCATTCATCAGCAGTTGCTCTTCTTTTAGCAAGTTCATTGGCAAATGGAGTTAACCATGGATCATCTGCAATGGCACCTTTCACTGATTCAGGAATTGAAGTCATTGTTACTGCCTTCTCTATTAAAAGAGCAATCGGGTTGTTCAAGAGGGAAACCCCATAATTTTTATATGCACTCCAGCTGCGTGGGTGGGGTGGGAGTGGGCGGTCATGCTACGGCGCGGTACGCGCACTACTCGCGAATTAAGAAGTGCAAAAAAAATAAGAAACGAAACGGAGCACTCATGCTGGGGGTCGAACCCAGAATCTTCTGATTAGAAGTCAGACGCGTTGCCATTACGCCACACGAGCTCGGTTTGTTGACTGTCAATATTTACAGTTTGCCGGATATTGCCCTTCGACAAAAAAAGGTCACGTGACGTGGTTTTTTTTTATAGCTATTTAGTTATACAATATTTAATACAATTGTCTGTGAGGCATGTATATAGAGTGAATTAGTGTATTCGGACTAGACTTCAATTAACATGTGTTTTCTGGCGATTAATGTCCAACCAACGTCTGTATATATTAAATACTGCAAAATTAATTGCAATAACAACCTGATCTACTAAAATTGCTGATCAAACATATGAAATATAGTTTAATGATATAATATTTCAATAAGTACTTAAGATTCTATTTATCTGAAGTATAAGAAGGACTTAATTAACTAAGAGAATGATCCATTTTGTTGTTTTGAAACAGGCCACATTTGTGGCTTAGATCTATATATAGCACCATGGTGAAGGGTATACGTTAAGCCTTGTTCGAGATATCTTAAGGTGGCTTGGTTGGCTGGACATCAAAACAAAACAAACATTTAAAGCGAAAACAAAAGCCAGAAATGGTTCAAAGCCTTATTTTAAATAGGAAAAAGTATTAAGAGATATCTATTTCATTCGAAAGGGGATCTGATATATAACACATTGTGCAGGCCCCCTTTAAGTTCCCACCACCCCCCTGTCCGGCTCACTAAACTACGTCATGCACAAGGCTCAAAGTATAGAACTTATATGATGGGAAATAGATCTATAGATAATATGAATCTAGATATTTTTCTGTTTATCAATTGAATACCTTTTATATATTCGAAGAAGCAGGAAGATTGAACAATAATCAAACAGACAGTCCAATCCACAAAGAAGTATATTAATAATATATATATATATATTATTAATTTGCCAATTCCCTTTCTTATTAAATAAATATAATCATATTTTGGTAATAAACCCATACAAATGCTACAGATCTATCATACAGATCGGAGATCGCTATTGTTTACATTTCTGACGCGTCACCCCCCTAAAATCCGTGTCTCAGACGCGTTTTCGCGGTGTCAAGAAAGCCTCCCCTCCGCCCCCCTCAAAGGTCTCCCCCCCCCTTAAAACAAATACAAAACAAAGGCGAAGCAGGGGGCACCTCCTTTCCCAGATGCTACTTAAACCAGTATGCTCCCTCTCTTCTAGGCTTTACCCTTTCCACAATAAACACCTAATCTCTCTCTAAATCTCTCTCTCTTATCCACATTCCCTTTTAACAGACATTTACAAGACATACATACGATGAAGTTCTGCATCGGATTCGCTCTCTTGGCCATTGCGGCCGCACAACCACTGCCAACCATCACCGGTCCTGCTATTACCACGGCCACGGCCACGTTCCCAACGGTAGCTACATCGGCACCAACATCGAAAAATCAATTCTTCCCTGCTAAAGTCATTGCCACTAGAGTAATGGGCTGATATTTATTCAACTTTTTGCACGCTCTCTCACACACACACCCTCTTTTAATGACTTATGAATGAATTTTTGTTTTTTGTGTTTACGAATAGAACCAATGTATATTATAGAAATATTATATAATGACCCACTTTTGGAATTCAAAATGTAGAAAGATAACAGAAAGTTTATGAACAGATCAGAAACACTTCCCCTGGGTTACAAAGCAAAATCTCGCATGATTCCAAGATCTTTATAAACCTCCTTTTTCCCGGGTTTTCCCCCCAATCAAAACAATCAACACCCCAGTGATAAAGCACAACAGCATACAAAAAAAAAAGAAAGAAAGAGCAAACGAATTGATCTATGAGGCTGTCCTTGTTACATATTTCGATTCCCAACATCTAAACGCGAATGGACAGTTCCTGGCTGTAAGTTGTAAGACATTCCACACAGCGCACGGCCCTCTGCCCCCTTTTTCTTTTTCTTTTTAGTGGGACAATTTTCCTTTAATCTTCTCTATAGACACTAATCTCTGCTAATATAATATAGAGAGATATATATAAGGGGCTTTTCCATACCTTCCGAGTTCAAAGCCCAGAACACACACCCCTCCCTCCCTCGACGCGTGCCACAAAAACACAAACGGACATTGTGCATAAACGTACATCGACGAACCGAGTATGACAACAAAGCCGCCTAAAAAAAGCCTTAAACCCTTCTGGCCACTCGAGAATGTGGAAAGCCCCCCCTCTTTTTGGTTCTCACTAAGCCGTGCCAAAAGTATATAAAGTGATGGTGGCCCACTACTTTTTCCACTCCTTCAATTCTATTTCAAAACTTCAGCTTTGATACCCCCCCCCAACCAAATAAACTCACCCTAGTCACTCTTTAATAATGCAGTTCTCCACCGTTGCCCTTGCCTCCATCTTGGCTGTTGCCTCCGCTGAGTACGTTAACTCCACCTCCACTTATGTTGTTGACGACGAGACCACCACCATCGTCACCATCACCTCTTGTTCCAACAACGCTTGTTCCGAGACCGCTGTCACCACCGGTGTCACCGTTGTCACCGTTACTGAGAACGATGTTGTCACTGAGTACACCACTTACTGCCCATTGACCGCCACTGAGACCTCCGAGACCGAGGCCGCTACCTCCACTGAGGCTGCTTCTTCTGCTGTTTCCACTGAGGCCGCTGCTTCTACTGAGGCTGCTACCACTGAGGCCACCACTGAGGCCACCACTGAGGCTGAGACCACCACCGCCGCTGCCGCTGCTGAGACTGAGACCGTTGCTGAGACCACCACTGCCTCTGCTGAGTCCTCTGCTGCCGCTGCTGAGACCGTTGAAGAGGCTTCCACTGAGACCGACTCCACTCTTACTGAGGTCGCTCAGATCACCTCTACCGTTTACAACGCTGAGTCCTCTACCATCGTCACCTCCGCTTCTAACTTGTCCAACACTTCCACTACCCCATCTGCTTCCACCTACGAGGGTGCTGCTGGTAAGATGGCCGCTTCTGGTGTCGTTGGTATCGTTGGTGCCGTCGTCGCTTTGGCCTTGTTCTAAGATCTTTATCTCTGGTGTATAGATTAAACAAAAAAAAATATTATGATTATTCGTCTTTTTTTATCTACATTCATAGTTTTAAAAACAAAATACAAATCATTCACGTTAAAATAGAATAGAAAAAGGTCCAAAAAAAAAACAATTAATCAATCACTTAACAAGAAGTCATCGTCATCATCAGCATTCTTCTTTGACTTTGGCTTATCATCTGTCTTCTCTTCATCCACCTTATGTTTAGGAGTGCCATATAAATCAGTGGATTGAGCTCTGTTTCTAGCAGGGGTCTTTGGCTTCACCTCCTCAGTATCATCACTAAGCTTAATGCCATGGAACTTTTGTAAATCAACTTCTTGAGGGTCTTCATCAAATTCATCACGCATTTGCTTCTTGATTTGTCTGTTGTTCAATTCCTGTTGAGCACTAGTGTATTGTTTCTTCCAACCACCAACCCATGAGTTGAATTTGTTTCTTGTCTCTTCAATGTTTTTGGAAAATTGTTCCTTGATTTGAGGAAGATCCTTCTCAACAAAATTAGATAAGATGTTATCATCATCATCATCATCATCGAGATTGGAATTCTCAACTCTTTGTCTTCTCATCTCTGTTTGTCTTCTTGAACGACGATCAGCTTTGCGTCTATATTCCTCATCCAATGATTTGGCAAGTAATTCATCTTCCTCCATCTGTGTCAAACGACGTTGTGGTAAAGTTGGGGCAGGTTGTTCCATAGATACTGCCATATTCTTAGAAGCTTCAGCTTGTGGTACAACTTCATCCAAATTGAAGTTTTCAGGATCAGATAAGTATAAAAGAGCATTGAAAGCTTGTTCTAATTTATAACCAGATGCAATCAAATGAGATTGAATGTATTTTTCCTCAACTGTTGGGAATGCCTCCTGTAATGATTTAAGAGCCTGTTGACGTGGAGTTGGTGGTCTTGCTGGTTTAGCAGGTGGTTCTTCCTCATCCTTTGATGGGACCTCTGGCTTAATTTCCTCCTCAATCTTCACTTCTTCCTCTTCTGTCTCCTTCTCCTTCTCCTTCTCCTGCTCCTGCTCAGTCACAGTCTCAATGGCATCAGTAGTCTCAACCTCCTGCTTCACAGGCTCCTCATCAGACAGGACATCATCCAAAAGTTCTCCTTCTTCTTCCTTCTTCTCCTTCTTATCGTTCTTAGTCATTATTAATCGTTCAATTGCTTACCACCAACACTTATCAAGAAGTTGCCACTCAGCCCGATTTATTTTGACGTGGGGCGAAATGGCTGGCCCGACATGAGAACTGCGCGAACTCGTTCGGTGGCCCCCCCCCCCCCAGGACAAGCCAACCCGGACACCACAAATATAGACTATATAAGAAAAAACTTTTCCACTTCGAGTTTGTGCTTTCAACGCGTGTTTTCCTGGTTTCTTTTGCTTCAGATAGATAATTTTTAATTACTCTGAACATTTAGAATCTTTGAGGCTTCCTCTTCCATGAGTCAAAGGTGTGGACAGCAGAGTAAAAGTAACGTTTCATGTGCTCCATAGAGAGTGCAGAGGTTTCTGGTAGGGTATCTCTTCAAAAGTCTTTCAAGACTTTGAAGGTTCTGCTAGTCCTCCGACATCTTTTTTTTTTTTCTACTATAGTGTTGTTCTTTTGAAATGACTACTTCTTTACTCAGTTAATCATTGTAGATATAAATAGGATAAAGAGAAATGGGTCCCCAGTCAGAAGTTATTCTTCATTTGTCTTAACAAACGCATCAATTCAATGTCATCTGCAACGTGTAATTTAGCTTTGATCTTTTCATCATCACATCTCATGAATGGATTAAACTCCAATTCATCCTTAATGGTGAATTTACCAGTAGTTACTTCGTTTTCTTGACAAAATTTATCCAATTTATCCAATGCATCACTCTTCATAACAGTCTTTGCAAATGCAACATTTCCTTTAGTATATTCATGACCAGGATATACAATCGTATCTGAAGGCAATTGAGATAATTTTGTCAAACTTTTAATCATCTCCTCTGGTTCTCCTTCAAAGAAACGACCACAACCAGCTGTGAATAATGTATCACCAGTAAACACCGCTTTTTCACCAGTGGAATCATCCACTGCAAAATAACAAATGGAATCCTGTGTATGACATGGAGTATGGATAGCAGTTATAGAAATATCTTTACCCAACTTCAATATCTCATGATCTGTAGGACTGTACTCAACCAATTGAGAATCACGACCACCAATAAGCTGTACTCCGAGCTTCTTCTTATAAAACGGATTACCACCAGAGTGATCTTGATGATGATGAGTGTTCACAATGGCCTTGATCTCAACATCGGCCAAGGCAGATTCAGGAATGTCCTTAGGATAAGCAGGATCAATTAACCAAGAGTGCTTTGTTGTAGTGTCGGTAAGCACATAGGCATAGTTATCACCAGACTTCCATCTCATAGGAATGGCTTTGATCTGCATGTTTCTTTGGAATTGAGAAGGTTTTAACGATTTAAAAATTGAACGTTTCAAAATACAATGCATTCACTTCAAAGCAAAAATTGAAGTTTAAGGCAAATCGTTTGGTATTAGTAATTCGCCCCCTCTCCGAACTCTTACTGGTTGCACCATCACTGACACGGCTAGAAATGGCAGATGGAGATCTTTGGATTGACTACAATTGAATTTTAATAACAAAAGCTAATTAGAATTAGAAGATATATGATGAAAAGATGACAAAAATCTAAGGCCACTTTATATAACCCTTAAACCGAAAACAAAATCAGATCAAGAAATTTACAAGTCCTCATCGGAGGAAACGTAAGCATCACCCAACTCTTTCTTCTTTTTCATTCTTTCTTTCTTCTTCTTTCTCAACTCCGCAGAAGACAATTTAGTTTTCTTCTTACCAGCAGAGATCTTGTTACCCATGGCATCGAACTTGTCTTCCTCGTCCTCCTTCTTCTCCAATCTTGGACCAGCACCCTGACCGGTAACCCAGTTGTGACCAGATGGAGTCATCTTACCGTCAAGAACGGCCCAGACCTCCTCAGTCAAGTCCTTGGTGAACTCAGCAGAGTGAGTAATGATAATGATACCACCCTCGAAAGCCTTAAGAGCCTTGGACAAAGCACCCAAAGAGTCACGGTCCAAGTAGTTAGTTGGCTCATCAAGAACGATCAAGTGAGGTCTCTGCCAAGTACAAGCAGCAAGGACCAACTTAACCTTCTGACCACCAGACAAACCTCTGATTCTGGAGTGGGAAACCAACTCAGCGTCAAGACCCAACATAGCACAGTGAGACTCAATCTCCTTTCTGGTCAAAGCTCTGAACTGACCGGAAGCCAAAGCCTCCTTCATGTCAACCTCAGCAACCATCTTGGAGTGGGACTCAACCAACTCACCTCTTGGCAACCAAGCGTTGTCAACGGACATCATTGGAACCCATCTCTCGGACTTCATACCAATGTTGTCACCGAGAAGGAAGGAACACTCATACTCGTAGGTGTTCTTGAATTTTCTTCTGGAGTGGATACCAGCAATTCTTCTGGAAGAACCCTCAATCTTGAAGATCTTGTTCATGAGCTGCTCATCAGACTCGTTAATCTGTCTGGAAGCACGGTCCATGGTCTCTCTGTCCTCACCAGTCTGGAATCTCCACTGAATGTACTCAGATGGAGTCTTGTCCAAGTGGGAGTCAATGTGAGCGAAAGCGTGCTGCTTAATGTAAGCAATACGACAGTTCTCGTGGACGTAAACCTCACCCTCAGTTGGCAACAACTCACCGGTCAAGACGTTAATCAAGGTAGACTTACCAGCACCATTTGGACCAATGACAGCAATTCTGGAAGAAAGGGAACACTGGAAAGTGACGTCGGCAATCTGTGGCTTGGTGGTACCTGGGTACTGGAAGGTCATGCTGGAAACCTTAACAATGGCTTTCTGCTTGGTCTTAACACCCTCAAGGAAACCTGGCTCTGGGAATCTGAACTCAAGGTCAGAAGCACCCAACTCGTGGTAAGACTTAGCGGATGGAACTCTCTTGACGAACTCAGACAAGTTACCCTTGTACTTTCTCAACTTGAAACCCTCGTAGTGGATAATGTACTGAACAACGTTGTCCAAGAAACCGGAGTCGTGGGAAACGATAATGGAAGAAATACCACATGTGTTCAAGTAGTTGACCAACCAAGCGACGTTAACGGTATCCAAATGGTTAGTTGGCTCATCGAGCAACAAGATATCAGCGTTCTTCAAGACGGCTCTAGCAAGGGCCAACTTCATCTTCCAACCACCAGAAAGGGACTGGATAGACATAGCAATCATAGCCTCGGAGAAACCGAACTCAATCAACTTAGCGTGAACCTCCTCCTTGGAGACCTGGATGATTGGGTCCTCAACAACGAAGTCCAAGACAGTGGTGTCAGCGTGAACACCGTCAATGTCGTGCTCGACGTAGACGGTACGACACTCGTCCTGGGTTGGGAAACCCTCAACCTGACCGTTAGCAATAGCTCTCATCAAGGTGGACTTACCAGCACCGTTTGGACCACAGAGACCGTATCTTCTACCTCTCTTCAATCTCAATTGAGTCTTGTTCAACAAGATCTTAGCACCGTAAGCAAGGGAGAACTCACAGTTACAGAGGTCCTCACCCTCATCGTCCTCATCCTCGAAAGATGGTGGTCTTGGGATGTTGTCGATGGCTCTCTTTCTCCACTCGTCAATGTCAGCCTTAGCCTCCTTCTCGTGCAAGAAGACGGTCAAGTAGTTGGTCAAGTGCTCGTACCAAGCAGCCTGGTCGATGATTCTCTCATCGATCAAGTCACCGGCAATACCAGCAGCGTAGTTAAGGACAAGCTCGAATCTTGGGGCAACCTCGATCTTGTTCTCAGACAAGATGTTGGTCAACTCCTTCTTGGTAACGTTGACATCACCAGCGTTGGAAACCTCTGGGATAACATCGTCTGGACCAATGGCACCAACTCTTCTCAAGGTGTTCAAAGCTCTGAGAGTAACCTCACGGGCTTCTGGGTCAGCAATGGTAGAGTAGTTAGCCTGGAGAGCTGGGAACAACTTAGACATGAAAGGAGCAACAACCTGTGGGTCATCGACAAGCTTACACATGTTGTCAACAATGACAGCAGCCTTACGCTTGATAGCAGTGTCACGCTCAGCCAAACCTCTGGACAACAATGGAACCATGATGGACAAGGTGGCGGTGGTAACCTCAGAAACGAAGGTGGTGGCACCGAGGATGTGGACGGTCTCTGGAACGTCAGTTGGCTTAGCAATACACTCAATCAACTTTGGAATGAACTTCTCAATATCCTTGTTGTGAACGGTGTTGGTAGCGGTGGAGATAGTAGCGGTAGCAGCCTCCTTGACGTTGGACTTGGTGTCCCACATAGCCTCAGAGAGGACTGGAATCAACTCTGGCATTCTAAGAGCAACCTGCTGTTCAGCGTGGTCAACGAGGGCAGAGATGGCGGCCAAGACGGCAACCTTCTCCTGCCACTTGTTGGTGGTAGAGAGGGACTCAACCAAGTGTGGCAACAAAGTCTTGACAGCGGTTGGGTCAATGGCAGTGGAGATAGCAACAAGGGCCTTAGAGGCAACCTCTCTCAAGGTAGTGTCCTTGTCACCAGCCTTAGCACAGATGGCTGGGACCAAGTCAACAATGTATGGCTCAACAGATGGAGACAAGTTGTTGGCAGAGGCAATGTGGCAAACGGCCTCAATGGCGTTAATAGCAGCCTTCTTGTCAGAAACAGCCTTCTTCAATTCAGCGAAGAACTGCTCTGGGACATCGTGCTCAATGATGGAGCCGTTGAGGAAAGAGGCAACGTTGGTGGCAGCAACGTCACGCTCCTCGGCAGTGGCAACGGAAAGCTTCTGGAAGAGCTCGGAGAGCACCTCGACACTTTGCTTGGAGTCAGCCATGATGAGATGGATTCTTGCTTTCTAAACCTTGAAAGTTGGCGATGGAAGGGAAAAAAGTGCGAGGAAAAATTTTTTTTTTATATGGACAGCTGGGAAAAAGCGCTCTCTGCGGGAAAGAAAAAGGAAAATACGGTATGGGCCACACCAAAAAAGAAACAGCGTGCGATGAGGGTGTCTGGATGTCACAGAAGCGATATTTACTGACGGGCTTTTTTGGGGGGGGGACTGAGCTTCTAATTGATCAGAATTTATACAAAGTAAAACAGTTTAATGAATATATTACGATAAACACAATTATAAAAAAAGATCTAATTAAAAGGGGCCGAAAAAGGGTCAGAATTTAACTATGAAAAAAAAAAAAGAAAGCGTTTTCGCGTGTGAGCCAATCACATGCCACATCCGTAAAAAGAAACTGTTACTGACACGTGTGGCTATGGCAGTAGGCAGTGTATTCGTATAGATTAAACATTAATTTGAAATTATGTTATTGTTTCCATTGATTCATGGAATAAACGTTTAATTGTAAATGTTTGAGTAATTTTTATTTTAGTCTTTTGTTTATACATATTGATTATACATATTGATCTTATATATAGGACTTTGAATTGCATCTGGAATTCTCTTTTGATGTGATCTCCCCCCTGGTCCGGGCTCATCGCCAATCTCTCAGCTTTACATATATATACGTCAAGGACTTATAGAGATCTTGCACCAATATATTTATATATATTAATTTATTACATCTTCGTGATTTGTTTGGGTTTATTGAAACTACTGTTAACTACAATCATACGTGGGGCCTTTGATCTATAAGCTTATCTCTGATCTTTAAACTGACACATAATTGCAAGCGAGATCCTCTTTTTAAAAAGCCAAAATTGAATATAATTAAATGGACAATTCATTAATTCAAAAGTCAATTATATAATTCATCATGGTTTTTTATCAGTGTTGGACCTTCTAGTAAAATCATTTGACATATGCATATGTAACCATGGTAACTGGTATATCGCCGGTATCCGGCTATAAAGTACTTGCATTTGGATCAGATGTTAAATATAACATCTATTCAAACTTCAAAGTTGTCCTTGAAAATTGATAAGCAGTATTATAAAGAATATGATTAATAAGTTCTTTTCCTCCTAATCTTCTCCAACAATAACAATTACCAGCGCATATAACCTCAATATTCATATGCTTATTTGTATTTGACATGTATCTGGACCTGACATCATGCAGTAATCAAGCGCCAGCCGTGATAGCTGGAACATGATGAGTATACATGACAAAACGTATATATATTTAATAATAAAATATAAAATCCTAATGTCATAACTAATACGTATAAATAACACTTGATATTTCCGTTAGTAGCACTCTCAGTTACTCAACAAAGTGGTTCAATTGCAAAAATCAGCATATCAGGTCACGTGACTTGGACTGATTTTGCGTAGTTTTCGCGCAAATTTCACTGTCAAGAAACAGATCCCTTGGCCCAGTTGGTTAAGGCGTGGTGCTAATAACGCCAAGATCAGCAGTTCGATCCTGCTAGGGATCACTTTCTTTTTTTTCAATTATTCAAACAAACATCCATTATTAATGTGTGTTTCGTGTTTGTTTGGTTTTTTTTTTGAAGTATTTCAGCAAGAAATTGAGGCTCCACTTTCTATTTTTAATATAAGTACGAAAAATTCGTTTGCTCCGTTCGAATCCCGCGAACAGCAAATTTTGATGATGTTTTTTTTTTCTTGAGCTCAATCAAGTACCTCACTACCCATAACGCGGCCCAAAAAGGTAAACACACCGAAACGAGTCAAAAGTAGAAACAAAGCAATGGTTTTGCATCCAGATGCCATTGTGGATCTGGCCATAGAGCAGCTCTCTTTTGAAGGGACACATGGAGTGTCCTGGGGGCGGTTATGGGAAATGTTAGAGCAACAACGCGTCACGGCGGTAAACAATGAGATATATCAAAAGATGGTGTATTCATGGTTGAGAGATAACAGCAATATCGTTTTCGTTCACAACGGAGAGGTCGTTGCAGATCCTCCTATTCAATTTGAACGTGCGAGAGACTTCACAATTAAAGTCACTGAAGAACATCAGTGGATCGCTCTTACTGGAGCTCCTAAGCAGAACAACACCGTTGGTGCTCGTGCCTTTGAGCTGTTAGTTGCAATTGCACACAGTCGTTCCGATGGAATAGACTCAATGGAATTGATTAAAGTTACGGGTCAAGATAATAGAAGTTTAACGTCAAGAATCAAGAGCATTTCCCATCTCGTGAAGAAGATTTCCATCTTGAGAAATGGTCGTACTCTTTCCTTATTCAGATTGAACAGATTCTTCGATCCAACAAAGAGTGATAACGCTGCATATGCTGCTAAAAGTGATACAATGACTGTTAATATCAATGAGCTTCGTGAGAAAGTTGTTTCCACTCTTAAAGCTGCTAAAAATGGAATTAGACAAGTCAATGATTTAAGACGTGAGTTAGAAATGGATAAGTCTGCAAGATTGAAAACGGTCTTTAAGTCATTGATTTCTTACCTTCAGTACAGAGGTTTTATTGCCAAGGTTCTAGTCGTTTCACCGGTTTCTCCAACAAAGAAATTCAGAACATTGAAGTATATCAAAGACTTTGTCATCAATGACGTTGATGATGGACCTGAAACACAACAGGATGATGATGACGATGAAGACGGGTTCAATGATGACCTTGTAGATGACCAACTCAAGGATATGGATGATGATGAGCCTTCCGCTTCCCTTAGAAGTGTCGTCAATCTACAGGTTGTTACAACAGAGGAAAACGATACACCAGCACCAATTATGAACAGATTTTTCCCCACTCAAAACCAGCTGTATGAATTGGTTGACTCAAATGGTACCACGGGATGCTCTTCCACGTTCCTTGCTGACGAAGTTTTTGGACCAGTTTATACTCGTCTATTTTCTCGTTGGGTTGAACAGTTCACAGCTGGTAAGTTCCTCCCACATATTGCAAACTATGCCATTGTTCGTCACTACGATTTCCAGGGCCGTGTAAAGTTCTACAGATACCTCTCAAGACCAAACTTGTTGAAGCTTTCAAGTCAACCAGAAGATCCAAATGGATCATCTTTACCTGAGTTCAAATCTTCGAATGCATCCATTGAAGAAATGAATAAAAGGCATTACATTCCGCTTGTTTCTCGTGCCTCTGTTGTTCAAGATCAAGGAATCAAAAAAATCGTTTGGTTTGGTTCGATCACTGACTTGACCCCAGAAATGAAGACATTGTTGCGAGATGTGACTCCAGCCGCAAAGACTCCTGATAATCCAGAGGCACCAAGGCCAAAGAGAGGAAGACCGCGTAAGGGAGAAGAGAGGCCGAAGACAGAGGTTAAAAAGCCAAAAAAGGAGAAGAAAGAAACCAAAGTCAAGATTGAAATTGAACCTCTGGAGCCTGTAGAGTTATTGGACTCTGCTAAACTTGTTATAGCAGACTTGCAGGGTCACTCTTTCAAGTCTATTGAACGTTTGTCTGCTCTTCTTCGAATCGTTGAGGATTCTGATGGTGTGAGAGAGTTGAATCATAAACTTTATCTTGATCTTTGTGAAGAGCTAGGTTACATGACTGACAGAAAGACATTCAGAAAAGATGTCAATTCACTTGTTGAACAAAATAAAGTATATACAGAGGATATGATTGTCCCATTGGGTGGAGCACAAGAAGATGAAGATTATGGAGGAGATGACACTCAGGGAAGAACGAATGTTATTACATTGATCATTTCTAGTCATGCTTCAAATGAAACTATTGAATCTGTGAAAAAACTTGTTCTATCCTCTCCACAATTGAAAGGTCACCAAGCAACTGAGCTTGATGAGATGTCTGGAGTTGACATGGACTTCTTTGATACTGAGCTCCGTGTGGCGTTTATAAATCCACCGCAGATCAATATTACTACCAAAAAAGAGACGAAACAGAAGAGGCTGCCTCCAGATATTGCCGCTGCTGCTAATGAGGCGAAGACGAAAAGAGGAAGGATCACAGGCAAGATTAGAGCTAGGGTACAGGCTGATCCAAATGCCACAACGGATGAGATATTTGGAAGGGTACCCGATAGAGCTGCACCAAAGAAAACTCCAAAGCTTGAAAAGAAGAAGAACGATAAAGAACTCAAAATTCCAAAGAAAACGAAAACTAAATCGTCTGAATATTCTTCGGCTCCTGCTGAAAATACCGGTCCTAAGAGAGTGAAACGTGCCGGCCGTAAGAGACGTGTATCACAATTAAGCTCTGAGGAAATGCTCACGTTATTCAAGGCTGTAATCATCTGCAAGACTGTTAATGAGAATACCATTGATTGGGATAAGATTGCCGAACTTTTCGTAAATATAAAGGCAGTGGACTTGAAGGCCAAATGGCCCCGTATCAGAACCATGATGGGAGTGAACGGTATCAGTGTTGCTCGCCGTACATGGAAAAAGATCCTTTTGAAAGCAGTGAAAGATGATCTAGTACAACTTGATGAGATTGAAGAGCTACATTTGGATACTTTGTTACAGTTATGGCAGGACTATCAACTCCTTTCTGCTGTTGAAGATACAAGTGAGAAGTTGTATGCAGATGTTGAGCAGAATTATAAGGAGTTTGGTTTCGTTAAGAGTAACAAAGGACCATACGGACCACCACAGTACGACTATAACTCAATGGTTCAAAGAGAGCAATACCTTGTTAATACCATTTTCACGTATGATGAAGCTGAGAAAAAGCCTTCTCCAAATGCCGGGCTATCTAAAGATGAGATCATTAGAAGGTTGATTATTGCCATATTAAGCAGTGGAGTCAATCTGGATATTAAGAAGCTCACCGTTTTAGAAAAGTATACCGAAGATGATATCAACAAAGTATTTTTAGAGATGTCAAAGAAGAGAGAAATTGTTGTTAGTTCATCGGATGGTAAAGTCAGTCTAGGTGATCGTTTAACTGGTTTATTGGAGGATACGACATATGATTTCTCATTGGAAAAGATTGGTAAATTCCAAGAACTTTTGAAAGATTTATGTGCCAATAACAAGGGACTCTTGATGGACCCAGTATTTGATAATTCATTGATGGTTCCAATTTTGGAGTTGATTAAGGATCAGGCATTGAATGTTACAAGAGTGGACCATTATCGTAAGGAGGTTCTTACAGGTTACGAGGCACGTATTCTAGAACGTGATAAGCTGGATTGTGATATCATTCTTGAAGGAAGTAATTCGAAATCCTTAATCAATGGTAAACCTGAGAGGGCTCCATTAGTTCCTTCTGGGCCTGCTTGTTCCAGAATATGGATCGATGTTGAAGGTAATATCAATAAGACTATGTGGAGAAAAGTAGTAAGGGTTGTTCTTTCATCTATTCTTTCACAGCCTGGTATTACTCAAGAGAGCATACACAAGGGTATTGAGGTTTTACTTTCGAGATCTGAGCTCGAAGAGGTCATTGAGTGGATGGTCTCCTGTGGTGCTGTGCGTCATGGAGACGAAGATGGTCTATGGATATGTCCACAGTGGTATATACTTCTTGGTTTATACTGATATTTAATGGGTATTTATAATGTATGATGTGCCCCCCATAACAGCTTTGGTTCCCGCGAACACGTTTGATGCTCCGCTTTCCCGTTTTATTAATTGAAAGAACGGGAAAATGTGCTGTGAAGAAAGAAATATTTCATTCAAAGGAATTATTTTAATAAAGGAAACGAACTAAAGAAAGAAAGTAAAAAAAGAAATGGCTCCAGTTCAGCAAATGCAGCAGTTTGGTCAACCACAGTCCAACTTTGACAAGTTCAAGATGGGTGCCATGATGGGTACGACCGTCGGTGTCGTTGTCGGTGTACTCTTTGGTGGGTTCTCCATCATCACTCAAGGTGCCGGTCCAAATGGTGTTATGAGAACGTTGGGTCAGTACATTGGTGGTTCTGCTGCCACTTTCGGTCTCTTCATGTCGATTGGTTCTGTCATCAGATCCGACACTGCTGAGTTCCAGCCACAGACCGCAGCACAAGCCAGAGCTCTTGCCAGAGCCAAGTTTGAAATCCTCGGTGAGCAGGCGAGAAGACAGTGAAAGCACACACATAAAGCACACTCTTTCATGTAATCTGTATATAATTAACGTCCTTATGATTGCCCCCCCCTCCATGTTTTGTAGTCTTTGACGGGCTTTGACTTCATCGAAAAAGTGTGCTGTTTTTCAGCCTCGAAGTTTTGATGTTTCCTTGTATATAAACCCCCCCCCCACCCCCCAAACAACAACAACGAAGTAGACGAATTCCAATCAATCGACCACATTCCTTTGCAAAAGACACACACACACACACACACACCGATGCCCGATAACTACGGCTGCCTTACGTTCAACCAGGACTTTTCATGTCTCTGTGCGGGTTCTGAATCCTCACTGCGCATTTATAACGTGGACCCATTTGGAGAATGCTTTGAACTCGGTGAAGGTGCCAGCGTTGCCTCAATGCTCTTTTCCACGAGTCTTGTCACTGTTGTCGGTGCCGGGACAGGCAAACCGTCGCAGTCAACCAGAAGGCTTCGGATTCTAAACACAAAGAAGAAGGCCACAATCTGTGAATTGACTTTCCCCACGGCTGTTCTCTCTATAAAGCTCAATAGAAAGAGATTGGTTGTTGTCCTATTGGACCAGATATACATCTACGACATCAGTTGTATGAAGCTGTTGCATACGATTGAAACCTCACCAAATGAAACTGCATTGTGTGACTTAAGTTCTAGTGATGATTCGATACTGCTTTATCCGGCTCCTGGTCCTTCAGTGGCATCCCCATTCTCTGATACAACTTCTAATGCACTTTCCTCGAGTGTTAACTCGAAAGAGATCAAAAAGGGTTCAGAAGTTGGCACAGTGGTTCTCTTTGATGCCTTGAACATTGCACCATTGAACATTGTCAAGGCTCATAAGACAGAATTAGCAGCTACAACTCTTAATTCTAATGGAACACTCTTTGCCACTGCCTCGAATAAAGGAACAATAGTTAGAGTGTTCAACACTTTCTCTGGAATGAAAGTTGGTGAGTTCAGAAGAGGTTCGTATTCTGTACAAATCCGTTCATTAACATTTGATACGAGTTCTACGTTTTTGGCTGCGGCATCGGATACAGAAACGATACATATCTTCAAATTAGACGATAATAACGAAGTTAACAATCAAATGAATGAAGAAGAAGAAGATGAAGAAGAAGATGATGATGAAGAAGAAGAACGTCAGGAACGTATCTTACCTCGTCTTACTGCAATTGAAACCGAGCCCACTTTAAGAACTAAACAGGCATCTATCACAGACAAGTTATTCCAACAATTGCCCAAGAATATCACTTCGATATTGGAACCAATGAGAGATTTTGCCTGGTTGAAGCTTCAAAATCCAAACAAATGTAAGCATACTATTGGATTTAGTACAAATGAAATTTTGGTTGCAAGTTCTGATGGATCCGTTTATGTTTATCAACTTCCTCAAAGAGGTGGTGAATGTGTCTTGATGAAACAGTACTCCCTTGAGTGAAAACAATTTCAATAAATCTACAAATAACTGAACAAGAAGAAGAAAAAATTTCTTATTTCTTTAAATTAACACCACTTTGCGTCTTTAATAGTTTTGAAACACCCATCAACTTTGAAAGATTTGAAGTTGATACACTGTTCTTCTTGGTACTAATATCGGCCAAGGGACTATGCGAATGTACTTGATATTGATTCTTTGCCAATAGACTCGTTGTGCTCGAAGCTGACCTCAGTGGTGAATGACGTGTAGAATGAAGATGTGCCGAATGATATAGTTGTGGTTCATGTGGTGAATGGGACATTGGAGTTAACGAACTACTGCTATCGGTATAACGACGTCTTGCCGTTGTAATGGTCAATCCTTGAGATTCACCTAACATGTAGTGATCATCTGGCTCATATTCTGGTGAAAACTCCAATACTGGTGAGTTTGGTGTATCTGTATGAATCGCCTCTTCATATGAAGGAACTTGTGACATTCTCTCAAATGATAACTTTTGTAACTGTTCTCTCAAATGATGGCTATAATCCGCTGCTGTAAGCATGGGAGATGCTGCTCTTGAAGGTGATTGTGAGGTTGGAATGGAAAAATAGTCATCTATACTATTACTTATGGCTTGAAGTCTCGGTAATGGTGTTGAAATACCTGAAGCTGGTAACGACCCCATCGGTGACATATCACAACTTGGAGACCCAACAGGTGTGAAAACTTGATCATGAACATGAGATTCATAACTTGGTAATGATTCGTTCTCTTCTCCATTAGCATTATGATTATCATCCTGCTCTCCATTCTCAAACAAAGTTTGTGAGTCTTTGATGAAGTAAATCTTACCATATTTATCCAATTCAACACGACGGGCATTGATCGGATGGTGTCGTGAAATGAAGAGATTTATCGGTAAATTTGTTCTCAATTCACTTGTATGTCCATCTGGATTCTTCAATGCAATTTGTAATTTGATCTTATGTCTCACTTTGATGATATCACCAGGTAAATCACAATTTGGTGTAACGAGTTTCAATTCTTCGGGTATATTTATAACAGATTCAATATTAGTAGTGTCCATTAACAATGTTCCTTGGTGTTCTGTCAAATTGGATTCTGCAATGACTTGAGATTCTTGAAATGATTGGTCTTTGTTCTTTGTACTTCTCAATGAATACTGTTGAATCACTTGAGCTTTAATAGCACCAAGAGTTATACCTTTGATCAATGGTACCAATAAGATATGTACCGGTGTTGCACCACCAATAGCCACTGCCTTAGAAGGAATGGAAAACTCATATTGCACTTTACCAGGCCATGTTGAACCAATTGACATCGTTTCTGACATTGAAAGGGCATCTGTACTCATAGTACGCAAAATTCTCAAATATTTTTGCTTTACAACATTGGATTTAAAAGTTGATGAAGGTTTTTCCAATGTTGCCTCGAGTCTATAGAGTACTGAACCGGGACCTAGCCCTTCAATTGTCTCTGGAATATCACCAGGTAAAACTATATGAAAGGGTATCAAATGAGTACCATGTGGAATAGCATGTGGGGCAGGTCCAGAAGTTGTAGAAGAGCCCAAATGGAACAAATTTGTATATGAAGCAGATGCTGAAGATGGAGGAGAAGGACCATTTGAACCGGAATCACTAATTTCATCATCCATCTCGTTAAAAGTTTCATGATCTTTAAAATGCTTCGATATGTGGCCGTCCGGGGAAGATAACAGATCATCCCATCGACATTCAAATACAACACGTTCTTCCCTCACCACTACCATTGTCTGTTGCTCATTCTCACCTTGTAAATGATGGAAATCGAGCTTGTGGATTCCAATGAGCTTCAAGGAGAGCTTCCTTGCAGAACACGTATCTTGAGCTTTCACCTCAACGTGTCCCTTGAACTCCAGGGAGGGGGACTCGTACGAGGACCCTCTCACGAGGACCAGGTCCCTGTAGGGTGAATCGACGTTGATCTCCAGTGTTGGTGCGTGTCTGATGCCAACCATCGTTTAAAACACTGCCTGGCCTTTCTGCCCAAATGTTCCCAAAAGGGTATGAGAGATGACAGAAGCACCTGTTTTTATGTGTCAGTAAGAAAAAAAAGGGGAAAGCCGATGATCGGAGAATCCCGGAGATTCGCAGTGTGGCTGTTTCCGACACCGGGCACCCGACCCCCCCTGCCCGGCGGTTCTCGGGTGTGCGAAAAGAGTGTTGGTGTAAGGATGTTTACTAAGAGCTTACTAAGCTCAATACAAATTCTTTTTTTTTTTCTATTTATTATTATTATTATAGTGGGTAGTAAAAGAAAGAAAGAAAAAAATTGGAATTCATGCCCAACCGTGGTCGAATAACATGGAGACGGACTCACCGTTGTGGATTCTTCTAATGGCCTCACCAAAGACCTTTGAGACGTCGAGGACCTCCAACTTGTCTCCGAGTTCTTTAAGGTGTTGGTCTTGTGGAACGGAGTTTGTCACAACAATCTTATCAATTGCAGAAGCCTGAACACGTTTAATAGCATCTCCACTGAAAATAGCATGTGTTATAAGTGCATAGACTTTTGTAGCACCTTGAGCTTTAAGAAGCTTTGCTGCACGAGTGATTGTATATGATGTATCAACCAAATCATCAATTAAAATACATTCTTTACCTTTAACATCACCAACGAGCATTGTAGTAGCATATTTGATTTTTTTTTCAATTATTGATGTATCAGTTGATGAAGAATTAATCATTGGATGGGATTGTACAATACCATCTTTATCCTTTGCAGGTTGATGTAATCTTCTTTCTTTATGAATCAATGCAAATGGCATTTGTAAAGCATCAGCAACAGCAGTTGCTCTTTTAGCACCACCTGCATCTGGTGAAACTATAACCATATCATGATATTGTGGGAATCTTGTAGATATATAATGTTGTAAAATAGGTTTTGAATATAAATTATCAACAGGAATATCAAAAAATCCTTGAAATTGAGCATCATGTAAATCCATTGTAATTATATGATCTGCACCTGCTGTTGTTAATAAATTTGCAATTAAAGTACCACTTTGTGCAACCCATTGTTTATAACCTGAATTAGAAGTATTTGGATTAGAAGGTTCATCTGTAATATCACTATCTTGAGATTTTTGTTGTGTATCAGGTATCATTGGAATACGAGATTGATGATCTTTACTTGAAGTTGGAGATAATTTAAAAGTAGGTGGTGGAAGTTCTGTTGTTGGAGTTGGTAATGATGATGATGTACCAGAAGAACAAGATGGGAATCTTGGAGTATTTGGTACACTTTCAAAAGTATATTGACCATTTTTAGAAGGTTTAGAAACAAGTGGAGCACCTTTTTTAGTATATGGAATATCTGGTTGTCTAGAATATGGGAATAATGGAACAACAGCTGTTACACGTTTGGCACTTGCAGTTTTACAAGCAGATAAGATGATTAAAAGTTCAAGAAAGTTATCATTAACATGTCCACAACCAGATTGTACAACATAAACATCCTTTTCACGAACAGATTCATTAACAGAGATGGATGTTTCACCATTACTAAATTTACCCAATTTAATACTTCCCTTCTCCAATGAAAGATTTTGACAAATACGATCAGTCAACTCGGGATGAGAAGATCCAGAGAACACTGCAATATCGTGCACCATTCCTTCTCTATCTGATTTATATGGGTTTGAGAGGTGTGTGGAGAGAGAGAGAGAGAGGGAAAAAAAGGTCCAATTTTTTTTTTTTTCTTCCCCTTTGGTTTCCTCGGTGGAGACCAGAAAGAATAGTGGGGGGTATTAAAGGGAAAGGTGTGGGGGCAAAGAGAGGTCTGTGTGTAAAAGTAAACAGAGTATTGGAAAGCAGGGAAAAGGCACGTGCTAATTATATACGATATTGTGGAATTTTCTAAATTTCTCATCTAAGATAATGCTTATGTAATCAATAGAAATGTTTATGTAATCAGAGAGATGTTTATGTAATCAGATAGATGTTTACGTAATCAATGAATGTTTACGTAATCGAGAGGGGTGTTTACGTAATCGAGGCGATATAAAGATTAAAATGTCAACCAACTCGGCAAACGCGCCTGAGAAGACTGAGGAAAGGAAAGGAAAGAGGGAAAGCACAATGATCAACGCACTGTTTGTATTCAATCAACGAGGTGAGGTTCTCCTTGGCCGTCTCTTCAAGGATGGAATCAAAAGAAACATCTCGGATATCTTCCGTATTCAAGTGATATCCAATTTGGATCTCAGATCACCAATCTTAACGCTGGGTTCAACCACTTTCTTACACATTAAACATGGAAATTTATGGATTGTCGCAGTGACACGGTCAAATACTGATGCTTCTGTGATATTTGAGTTCTTATATAGTTTGGAGAACTTGTTATTACAATATTTTGGTGTTATTGATGAAAATGTCTTTATGGAATACTTCTCCACTATTTATGATCTTTTGGATGAAATATTAGAATTTGGATATCCACAAACTATGGATTTTGCCACATTAAGACAAATCATAAGTGTACCTGAGAATAGTCTTACACTACCAAAGAGAAGTAATATTAAGAAGCAAAGTAATACTACTAATCTTACTGGGGATATTCCATGGAGAAATCCAGGTATCAAATATAGAAAGAATGAGATATATTTGGATATATATGAGAAAGTTAATGTCTTGATCTCTCAAGATGGACGTATTGTTAAATCTTATATTGATGGTTATATCGATATGAAAACTCAACTTTCAGGTATGCCATTATGTAAATTTGGATTAAATGATTCATTAAGTTTGAATGGTAATGGTATTTCATCAATTTTAGATGAGTATGATATTAAAAACAAGAATGCTATACCAAAGGCAGCTGCAGGAAGTGTTATTTTAGAAGATTGCAGATTTCATCAATGTGTTGAATTAGATAAATTTGATACCGATAGAGTCATTCAATTTATACCACCAGATGGTTCTTTTGAATTGATGCATTATAGAGCATCAGAAAATATTAATTTACCTTTCAAATTAACACCATTGGTATCTGAAATGGGTAATGGTAAGACTGAAATAAGACTTAACTTAAAATCATTATTTCCTACAAAACTTACAGCTACTGATGTTGTTGTACGTATTCAATCACCAAATACAATTGATGTTGAATTTACAACTTCTGGTGGTAAGGCAAAATTCCATCCTGAAGAGAATGCAATTTTATGGAAATTTTCAAAATTTTCAGGTCTTACAGAACATTCATTAACTGCAACAATAACAACTGTTAAAAATTCTTCTTTATTAACACATTCAAAACCACCAATTACTTTACAATTTGAACTGTTAATGTTCAGTTCCTCTGGTATCGTTGTGCGTTTCCTCAAAGTGACCGAGAAGAGTAAATACAATACAGTGAAATGGGTTCGTTATATCTCTCAAGGAGGTTCTTATGAAGTGAGATATTGAATTATATATATATTATTAAAAGAGAGAAACTGTGCTGAAACGGGGAAACTTCCTAATCCGGTAGTTTTATGGGAGTTTTTTGTGTAGATCACGTGACCCTCTGCTCTCTCGGGGGGGTGAGGGGGGTTTTCGCAACGACACGTTAAACTTGCGATGAGGTGATACGTTTGAAAACCAATTGAACACTGCCAATAGCAATAGAGAGATTCTTTTGGTTATTCATTCGTTTTCCTCATACTCTCATATTGAATTACTTCCTCTTTTCTTTTTTTTCATTTGCATACATTAGATGGTGATGGCCAAGACGATACTTATTGGAACACTGGTTGGTGTCTTATCATCTGCTACACAATCAGTGGGATTGACATTACAGAGGAAATCACATATACTGGAGGAACTTCGACCACCACATGGTTATAGGCCCCCGTACAATCGAGCACTATGGAGATGGGGGTTTTCACTCTTTCTTATAGCCAATCTACTGGGATCATCCATCCAAATCACAACGTTGCCATTGATCATTCTTAGTCCTTTACAAGCTGTCGGTTTGGTATTCAACTCTGTGTGTTCTGCTATCATTTTGGAAGAGGGATTCACCATACACTCGATAATCGGTACGGTACTTGTTGGGTTCGGAGCATTGCTTATTGCATTCTTTGGTAGCATTGAGGAACCTAATCATACGTTGAAAGAACTATTAGAACTAATGTCACGTACACCATTTGTATTATGGATCCTTTCAAGTATAATGTGTGTTATCTTGATCTTATTATGGGTTACAACGGTCAAGTTGTTACATACTACGAATTTCTCATCAAGAATTGAACAGATCCCATATACTATAAAACCGGCATTTGATATCCCTATTAAGAGGTTCAGATTTTTAAAAGGTTGTATATACGGTATTGTCAGTGGTACTTTATCTGCACATTCCCTTTTATTGGCAAAATCTGCTGTGGAATTATTATTGAATTCATTCTTCAAATCAAATTATGAAGCATTTGAAAACGTTAGATCATGGATTATCATTGGTAGTTTTTTCATATTGGCCATCACACAACTTGCATTCTTAAATAAAGGATTACAATCCGTATCAACATCAGTGTTATATCCTTTAGTATTTTGTGTTTATAACATCACAAATATTGTTAATGGATTGATTTTTTATAACCAATTGCATGTTCTATCGAAATTCCAAATATCTATGATTATTCTCGGAACTGTCTTGGTACTTATTGGAGTGTTTTCCCTTAGTTGGCATCTTGAAGAGCCTCATGATGAAGAGAACCAGTTATATAAGGATTCTATTCATGAACGAACCCCATTGATTGGTGAAAGATCAAGTTTATTAGACGATGATGATGAAGAGACAACTGGATACGTTTCCTTTGGATCTCCAAAGGATATCATAAGAGAAGATGAATATGATAACATAAATACACCAACAAAGAGAAGTAATCAAACCGGAGATATTATAACTTCACCACTTTCCAATCTCAAAGGGTTTGGTACTCTTGGTGATGGTAATACCAGTATGAACTCTGCAAGATCAAAACGCAGAAGTAGAAGGGTATTGTCCTATGAACAGAATGAATTACTTGCTCAATTGAATCAGATACCGGATGTTATATAAAATTAAGGTGAACTAAAAAAAAAATTTGAATGACTTATGATCTTTTTTTTCTAAAAACAATGTATATATAATAAGATGTAATTATGGATCGTGTTGACTCTCTTCTTCTGGAGGAACAACAAATGCACCAGCAAGGTCCAACGCAGGTTCATCCATACAATGATGACCATAAGATAAGACACCAACACCACCAGCATCAAGTAAGAAATTTGGATTTTCAACTAAGTATCTATATGATTCAGTTTCCACAATTTCAACGTCATCAGCATCAAATGATTTGATATACTTTGGAGTTAATTCATTGATTTTGACTTCATGACCCATTCTGAACCATAAAGCTGCAAAGTAACGTAGTGTATGACCATGAGCAAACACCATCACATCACATGCATTTCCAAGATCCATGTCTTTCTTATGAATGTTTTGAATACGGGCAATGACTCTCGAGAGTCGAAGTCCAACTTCTTTAGTAGTTTCACCATTCTCACAACCATCACGCCAAATGGACCAAGGTGTTTGCTTATCCAATCCTCTTTCAGCTCTCAATTGTTTAATTTGAGATGTTAATAACCCTTCATAATCACCATACTCCCATTCTCTAAGGTCTTCATCCACTATGATACGAATACGTGATTTTGTCTCTTCATCAAGTGATTCCAACACCAAATTAACCGTCTGAATAGCACGTTTACGTGGAGATGTAAAGATATATTTCAAATGACCTGGTTTAACAAATTCAGATGTAAAAATGGCCTTACCTGTTCTTCTCATTTGTGCAACACCAAAATCAGTTAGAGATAAGTCGGTAACTGAGGTATACTGACCGGATTTGGACCATTCTGTTTGGCCATGACGCACAAATAAGCATCGAGGAGTTGGACCTTTTGCCATTGTTTTCAATTGCCTTTTGCAAAGTTATTACAGCAAAAGAGAAAGCAAAACTGAAATCTTTTTGGAGAGCTCGGAACAGCATCGTCCATAAACTCGCGATATGTTGCCATGGCAACTTTGACACAATCTGTATTACCCTTTTTGGCAGTTCTTTAATAAATAATAAAACCCAATTAATTTAAAATTAAATAAAATTAAGTAATTAATTATATAAAATTAAGTATATAAAATCTACTGAGTATCACTGAACATATATTTGCTATCTGAGATTATAGAAAATATGTTTATATACCCAGCTTACGTAATCATAATAGCCAGTATTACGTCATCGGGTATAGAGATGGCAATCTTGACAATTTGTTTATTACTGTTACTTACATATTTACTCTGACTTTATACTGTGACTTACATATATAAAATGACCTGGTTCAGTAAAGCACAGCCACAATTGAGTGGACCATGCGAAGTTGACCTCGTTGAACAGTTTGTGTCTGCTAATCCACAAGCTGTTTACTTGATTGATGGGTAAGTATTAATGCTAGGACTAATTTTGAGTAATTTTTCCTAACTTTCATATAGTAAAAAAGGATCAAAGAAAAGTGTTATATGCAGAAAGAATGAAAATGGTGGACAAACGTAAGTTTTACTCTCTTTATATATATATATTTAACTCTACTAACTTAACCCAGTTGTCTAAACCTTCAAATAGATGGAATTTCCTTGTTTAAAGAGATGCAA
This sequence comes from Petasospora bimundalis, assembly GCA_030569745.1. NCBI lineage: Eukaryota > Fungi > Ascomycota > Saccharomycetes > Phaffomycetales > Wickerhamomycetaceae > Petasospora > Petasospora bimundalis. The sequence continues at coordinate 110,947 of JAJMLR010000023.1, forward strand.
GGGAAAGTACGTATGATATAAAAAATGATATAAAAAATGATATAAAATATGATATATATACTAACATTATTTAGCAATACTTTTGTTCGTTACCAGCAGATGTTGAAGCTACACATTTCGAATGTAGAAAGATTCAATAAATGGGTTTATAACTTTGGCACTGGTGGTAAAATCTCAATAGCATAGTTATCTGGGTCTCTAATGAATCCAATCTCCTTCATTTTACCTTGGTTAAACTTCAATCCCCAAGTAACCTTATCACCAAACTTTGATTCAATATCAGCACAATAAGCCTCTGGATCTTCCATGGAGATACCAATATGACCATAACCTTGTGGTTGATCATTACCATTATGATATTTGAAATCAACATCCTTCTCTGTACCCCAATTCCATGTCAATTCAAGAACACCTTCCAATTTGGCTTGTTCCGGTTTTGTTAATGAATTTTCAACAAATTTATCATCGGAGATGAAACCTAAGAAATAAAGTGTAAATTGAGCACCAGAATGTTCACGAGTGGATAATAATTTCATTCCTAAAACTTCACGATAGAATTGTAAAGATTTTATTGGATCTTTAATTCTAATCATTGTATGATTAAATTTATAAGTCTTTACATCTGTTTCATTTGCAATCTTATTAATACCATTTTCAATCAATTCAACCCAATAACCATCTGGATCAAGTACAAATGCAATATCTTTTTGTCTTCCATCTGTTAATTTTTTTTTAAAAGTAACACCATCTTCAAGCATTTTATTACATGCAACTTCAATGTTATCAACAGAAATACAAGTATGACCAAATCCTCTAAAAGGTTCATCATTACCATTATTAATCTTATATTCCGAATCAATTTCAGTACCATAATTATGAGTCAATTCAAGAACTCCTTGTCTTGCAAATGGTTCATTTGGAGAATCAATTTCATTAGGATAAGAAAGGAAATAAAGATCAAATTTCATCTCTGGAAATTTCTTATGTGCCATAAGTTCAAGACCCATATGTTTAGTGTAAAACTCAACGGATTTTTTTGGGTCTTTAACACGAAGACAAGTATGGTTGAATTTAAGAGTCGATTGCTTAGTAAAAGTGGTCATTGTCCTAATTGATCTAACGGTATTTGGTTTTATTTGTGTTAATTGACGAATCATTTGACCTCAAAACTAATTTTAATTGGGTGGGGGGGAATAAATTTGTAATCGAACTTTCCTCGAGATTGCCATCTGCCATATTCTGACGTGTCAATACCATCTGTCATTTCTGAACGTGTCAATATCATCTGCCAATTTTAATCGTGTCAATATTATCTGCCAATTTTAATCGTGTCAATGTTTTGCTCCGAGAACCCTCAAAACATCCAAAGAAAGGGGATGAGACATAAAAGAGTAGTGAAAAAGTAACAAAGAGAAACAATGACAGAGACAATGGAGGAACTGGTGAATGACACCGAGCAGAAGCTGACGGACTTCATTGAGGAGCTATGTGTCCAAGATTTCGACCCGGTGCATGAAAGATACAACTTTGAGACAACAACAAGCTTCACAGATCTCGTTGAAGATATAAAGAACACAAACAACATTGCCAATGAAATAGCCTTTTCTGTTGTGTTAGAGACTTTGACAAGGCTGCGTGCAATGGATAATGGTTATAACTATAAGCAGACTGCAGTTTTATTGGATCTTTCCATATATGTTAGAAATTGTGGTGCTGTTCATCATGATTTACCTCATTTATTACTTGTTACTATTGTTAAAGATTTTGCAATTCATTGGCTTCTTGAATTTTGGACATATTTTGAATTGAGAGTTGATGATTTTGCCAAAATTGGTTCTGTTGGTGAACTTTTAAGTTCTAAAAAGCATCCTGGTACAACTACAATGACTGCTTTAAATCTTAAGTTAAACAGTTTAAGTGGTAATAATGAACCTTTAAGAGATATTTTAAAGAGTAAGATCTTAATGTTCAGTACACGGATATTCCCACCATTTGATGTGTTCCTTTCAAATCCTAAAATTGATCAAAATCTTTCTACTACAAAGGAACATTTTTTCAAATCAACAAGAAGTATTAGTCAATTTTCTATCTTTTGGAACCTTCAAAAATTCTTTCAAGATCCATTATCTACACTTCGTCGACAGAATTTAGATCATTTAGATAAAGATTTAAGATCGATCTTTGAATTAATTTTAGAGATTGAAAGAAGAAATAATAAATCCAATTTCAAATATGATAATTCCGAAGATCATTATCTTAGAAAAGATCTTACAGAAAAGAGGAAAGATGAACTTCAACAATCATTTGATAATAAGAATTTCATACCAACTTTCTTTATAAGTGAAGAGAAATTCCAAGATCAAATTCGTGTTGATAGTTCATTAAGAAAGATTTTTTTGTTACAATGTCAATTTACTATATCATTTATAATGCATTTACTTGAAAATGATATTGGTATGGATTTATCCAAAAGAAATGTTGATATTTCAAATTTTATGAGTTCAAGAAATAATTTTGATTTCCTTTTAAGATATCAAACAATTTCAAATCAAATTATTCAAGATTTTTATCCTGAATTAAAATTTGCCATAAAACGTTTTGAATTAGAAGAAGATACAAATTTAAAACAATGTGTTCGTCAATATAATTCAATTGCCTCAATTTATGGTAAATTTGAAATGGATGATTCAGTTTTAAACAATTTAAATAATATGCAAAAAGATCGTGCTGGATATTGGGCAACTTATGGTACTCCACAGATTACATCATGTTGGAAAACCAATACTGGATTAAACTTGTTAAAGACAAGTTTAATGACGATAGATGGTATTCAAAATAGGATTGATACATTCAGACAGAATTCTAAAGAAAAGAATAAAGATCTTAATACATGGAAGGCATTACGATTAGCAAGAGGTATTTCTTTAACCAAATTATCTCAAGTGAATCAAAGTGTTGGTCTTGAAGGTTTATTTGATGAGAGTTTAAAGCAAAATTATGATCAACTGAAAACCATGAAATTGGAAGAAGAAGATCTGAGAAGAGAAAAGGAAGAATTGGAGATCCAAGAAAAAGAAGAAGCAAAGCAGAAAATTGATGAACTTAAACGTCAAAAGATCGAAGCACTAAGAATTGAAGCTGAACAACGTAGATTGGAATCCAAGATCGACGAAGAAGATGATGATGATGATAAGAAGCGTAAGGCACTTGTGGAATTCGAAGAACAACGTAAGAGAGCTAAAAAAGACACTTCACAGCCTTCAGATGAGCTTGATTACTGAGAAAATACAAAAATCTCTTTTAGTTACTTACACTGCGCGTAGTATCGGTTGTGTGGCCCAAAAGGGGTAATGCCGAGCGGCGCGCCGCAGGGCCTCGGGGGCCTCGGACTTATCAGCGACTGCCCGATCAGGACATTGGCGATAGATAAGGGATCCTCGAGAGTGGGAAAACCCCAAAAGAAAAAAAAATTCACTCGGACGTTAACTCTCTTTTAGTGATAAGTGTGTGTGTGTGTGGGTGTGTAATGAGTGACCATAGTGATACCTCGGAGGGGAGGGAGAAAGACAAACGACGTCCTAGAAGGTCTTATAATTGTGGGCCATGTAAACGTCAGAAGATCAAATGTGATACGGCCATCCCTTGTGGAGCCTGTCGTCGGCATAACAGAGTTGATCAGTGTCTTGCTGCTCCCCCGAACCCACCGTCGCCGGATCATAGGAAAAGGGTTAGAAAGCAATCTCTTTCGACATTTGGTGATGATGGTGTACATGAATTTAGAATGGAGACAAAGAAGTTACAACTACCACAACATCATTATACAAGCATATCTCAACAGAGTTTCCCCTTAAAGACAGATCCACCGGTGAAACTTCCCTCGATCCATACTTATACAACGACTTTCAAAGTAACGGATAAGTTCCCACATTCATATACACAAATACCCGGTCATCCACAAGATACTGTGACAACGCTCTCTTCATTGAGCTCTTCACAAGGTCCAGTGTCGGTTTCCGGGACACAAACACAGACACAGACATCTACATCGGTGCCCTGGGAGATACGCACCGATCCTTTACATAGAAACTTCTTACCACCAGCTGTGGTTGAATCTTCACCCAGAGACGTTGAAATGATGCAACTTAAATCACAAATGGCAATTTTGGTTGATAGATTGGCTCAATTGGAACGTAAAGTATCTTCTTCTTCTTCTTCTTCAACAGATCCACATCGTCATATTAATCTTGATTCAAGTTCTAAGAGTTATAACGAAGGTGTTAATTCACTACCAGAAAGACCAATATTAGCTCTCATTGTCACTTATTTTAAAAAATATCTTAATAAACCATTGGAGATATTGGATGAAAAAATCATTGATAGTCGGTTTGTATCATTTGGATTGAAAGAAGATGGTATTAGACCAAGTTTAGATGATTGGGAAAACTTATCTTTAATGTCAATGATCGTATCATTGACGGTATTACACTATCCAAAGAATAAAATTGAAGAAGAATTATCGGTGAGATCGGATTCTGTGGTTCATGTTGCTAATGAATTGTTACAAATCTCTAAAAATGCCCTAAGATTGGTCAAATATAAAGAATCTCCTAAATTGATTGATTTACAAATTCTATTGTTATATGACATTTCACTTAGATTGTTTAATAAGAAGAACCTTATAATGGCAATGGGCTCAGAATTGGTATCAATGGCTTATGTTCTCGGTTTACAAACACATAAAATACCACAAAACTCATTGGAAGTCGATGTATCACAAAAAGTATGGTGGATCATTTGTCATAATGATACACTCAATTCGTTGAAATTTGGAATTCCAACCTTGATAAGATTGGAAGGATTACCAAAGGATCAAGTTGGTAACTCACAGATACTAAAAGCTTTCATTTCAGCAGAGCTGAACACAAGTTACCAGGCACTATTGACACACATTGCTAAATTAACAAAGATATGTAATGATTTACCACCAACTGTTGGATCATCACTGGTTGAATATTTGGAAAACCTCATCATGGTGGATCGTCAATTGACATCTTATCAAGTGCCTCAAAGTCTTAGTATCTTGAACCCACGTAACGATATAACAATCAACTTCCAATGTTGTTATCTTCACTTCTTTATCGTCCTCAACAGATTGAGAATATATCGTAAAATTTACTTCTCACAACCAGATGACGGTATCTGGTTTGTCATGCTCTCAATTGTCGAATCCTTCTTGGAAAGGTATAACAAACTTAGAGAGATGTATCCACCAGATGAATACCTCAACCATTATCACCAACTTTCAGACTGTATTATATTTGGAACCATTGTTAATGTCATCATGGTCTCTACAGAACCTGATAAGTTACCAAGAGGTTTAAAGGAGATATTGGCGCAATATTCAATTTCAATTCTCAAAGATATGGAATTATTTAGAAACACTATCTTTAATGAGTCGGTACCCTTTTATCAAAGAGCTTTTGAGACCATTGATTTGCTTTCTGCTCATGTTCAATCTATTTCACCTTCTGGAGATGATCTGGAGATGCAAAAGCAACAAACTTTGTCTATGCAACTACAAAACTCAAGGGTATTCGAGTCACATGAATCTTCAATGGGATTAGTACCTAGTAATGACTTCTTTAACGTTTATTTTGGTAACATTGCTCATAATGCTAGAAACGTTACGATCTCTAACCATTCTTGGAAGTTGGACGGCGTTCTGGGCCCAGAACAGTTGGAATTCTTGTCTTGTTTAGGTGCCTAGTTCTTATATGTACATATTTATATACATATTCATCTTCTGTCTTCTACATTGTACAACCAATTCATAACCCTTTTAAGAATACCTCGTCATGAGACCCAGCAATCGCAGTTACCCGGTCTTCCTCCCCCACATGAAAAACGAACTCCCTCGAATCTCAGCTGACTTCATCGTATAAATGTCATTGAACCCATTGTTTTTTTATATATATTAAGGATATAGAATGGATCAGAAGAAGAAGACATTCCATAAGCCACAGTTACCACGTCAAAAGAAACCGGAACAATTGCAGTTTGGAGGGCTGTGGCAGAGATGGAATGCACTGCCCGCGAGGGTCAGACTCTACGTTGGTGTATCAACCTTCACAGTGGCATTCTTAGCTGATAAATATTTATCAAAGAGTGAAGCACAGATAGCTGAGGAGAAAGAGATGAATGAAAAGCTTAAGGAGTCTCGAGAAAACAATCCGGGAACCACCGTTGCCTAAATTGGGATGCTGGTGACTTATTTATTTATTTTTGGCCATTCACAGCCATATACTTATTTATTGCCTACAGTATAAATGTTACATATTCGTGAAGCTTCATTAAAGTATAGGAAAACAGTGGAGTAAAAAGTCTTTGGTAACAAAAAAACTGGAAAAGCAAAAACTATTGCATGAAAAAGAAAAAAAAAGAAATATAAAGATAACAAAAAAAAAAAGCACAAATCATCATCATAGCCATTTAAAGCTTGTTTTTTTTTTCTCAGAGTTATCAGTTGATCATAGTATCAACAGACATCTGAGTATGTGGTCTCTCTTCAATAATGGTATTACCAGTCTGTTGATTTTCAGTTGGATCTTCTTTACCAATAGTATTCAAGAACGATTGACGTTGTCTTAAGAAACTCTCCACTCTCGAGAAAATCTCCTTAGATGGATAAGCTTCATTCTTCTCAAACTTGCAACCTTCGTAGATCTCAATGAGGTAGTTTGGGACAAGAGACAACTCTTCACCATGCGAAATCAAGTAATCCATCACTTCAATGGCAAGATAGTAATTCTCACCTTCATTCTCACCAAAGGCATCGTAATATGTTGCAGCTGCAACACCACCTTTACCGGCAGCAGGACGAGAAACCTCATTTGGTTTAGCATAAAGAACATTAGGAGAGAGCACAGTGGCTAAGTTGTGGACATCCATCTTGGAACCGTTCTGCTCATCGAGGTGAGAGAAAGATGATGCCCACATGAAGAAGAAAAGTAACACCTCGGTTAAATCTCGATGATCCTTTGGTAGCATCGAATAACTCAATTCTGTTAAAATTCGCTTCTGGTAAACATCTGTAACCTTTTGAGAAAGAATCCAAGCATCGTAAAGTCTGAATGTCAAAAGGGGATTTGGCATTTCTCTTAAAAACTTCTTCAACAAAGCGGAGAGTTGGATGGTGTTTTCAGTTTCGAGATTAGGAACCTTGGTAGGATTAGAATCAATCTTTTCAACCAACTCCCTTAAAGTCTTCAAGTTACCGTTCTTTCTGAAAACACCTTCAACAGACATGTCCTTTTGATACAATGCAGTCAACAAATCTTCAATAAGCATTGGAATACGAACCTTTGATGGACCATTACTTTGACCTGATTCAACACCAGTCTTTGCAGTGAGCTCCTTCAAATCAGCACCAAATACTTTACTTAAAGTGAAATTCTTTTTATCGTTGTTTCCTAACCCTTTCAACTTATCCCAAAAAGTTGGATTCTTTTTAATATCCAAAAGTTTGTACACGTCAATCTCAGTGCTTATTTTGAACTTCTGTGCCATTTCTCTCAGTAACAAAGCAGAAATATGGGCAATTACAAAGCGTTCATCATCAGTTAATTGAGAGTAATACTTCGCAGAAACGTCCTTCTCTGTAACTCCAGATTGAACACTTGGAGCACCGTTACGGATTGATTTACTTTTTGGCTTAAGATTCTTCGCAAAGCCCTCATCCTGGTGTGGACTGTGGAATTTGTAAGTGTTTGGACGAAGTTCACGAGCATGCTCAGCAGCAACAATTCTTGGAATATCATCCAAAGTGAGTACTTTTTGGTTGTTGATAAATGTCGTGGCTCTGTTGAAGCTCTTTTTACTGAGAGAAGGACCGACAGGTTCGTCTTCCACGGTGATCTTCTGCTTAGATATAAGCCCATCGGAAAGGAATTTTGTGTCTTGCTGTTCATTATCTTCGAGAGCGGGATCCGTAGACTCAATTATGACAGATCTTCTGGCCACGTCTCTTGCAGAACTCTCAGTGATACGTGTGTTCTGTCTTGTAGATCTTAGTCTCTTGATGTCATTCAGTGTCTTCATGTAGCCCTGCTCGCTTGTAAGTGAATTCTTTCTGGCTTCAATTGTCTCCTGTGTGGTCTTCTGTTTGTCTTCATACTCCATAACAGCCTTCGAACGAACGATGGCAATCTTTAGCAAATAACTCAACTGTAGGAGTTTTGACACGGATCTGAACCCTGATTTAGCATTTGGATCATCCATAGCACATTGAGCACATAGAACCCAATTATTTTGAGCGTTGAAAGAGGCATCAGCAACTCCACCATAAGATTGAAGGTTTTTGTGACATTTGGTACAATGAAGACACTCAACATGCCATCTTTTATCTTGATACTGAACACATTCACTCTCGATACTCTTCTGACAGTGGAAACACAAATCTGATGCATCAATCGGAATACCCAATGATTCCAAAGCGTCAAGTGGACTGGACTCGTGATTTCTTACCTCCCTCAAAAACTTGTCCAATGAACTTGTCGTATGAGAAGTTTTGTTATATTGCAAAGAATTATGGAGACCATACCTTATTAATAGTTTCAAGTAGTGAGCCAATCCTGTCACGACTGATAGTATCAGATCTTGCGAGTTAGCATTGTCATTAGATCCCTTACTTGTCTTTCTCAAAATCGCGAGATATACCATGATTTTAGCGGAGAGGTTTCTTGGTTCCTTTTTAAGTGTTTGGAAAGTAACGTCTTCGTTATTTGCAAGAGACAAATTTGAAAGAGTACCTTCAGAATTACCAGTGTCAATACCAAGACGATGTAAGCTTTCAATACTTTTGAATAGAGAATCAATCTTAAGCACAAGTCGAGCAGTGGCACTCAATCCTTTACGTTGGTCATGTGCAGTTGCAAACAGCAACATATCAGAGATACAAGTTGCTGTATCTTCCTCAAACTTGAACAAAGTGGTCCATATCTCTGAAATTTTTTCAGAAGCTCTAGTCTCCATTACTATTAATTCTTCTGGTGTTGGATTAATATCTGGGATGGATCGAATGTTGACTTCAGTTGGTTCTATTCTTGGGAAAGATGGTAGTCCAATTGTTGTTGGTGCAATTGCAACGTTCCAACATTTATGAATCATGTAACACTCAACGTGCCATTTCTGATTTCTTCCTCCTCTAAATATCTCAACGTATTGTTTCAAGATGGCAAACTCACAACCTTCACAACGTTCAATGAAAAATTTGGAAAAATGATAATGACAATATATGTTGTCTTCATGATTGAAGAAATCCTCATCTGTATCGAACTTCTTTGAGCAAATTTTACAACAAAAATGTTCAGCATCATACTTTCTTCCAAACACGGTGTAGTGTGTACCTTTCAAGAAGTTATCACATACACAACAAACCAATCCTCGTCTTTTATAGAAATGTTCTTCACAAAGTGGTATCTTTTTACCGTCTTCAGTTTCGAATGGGAAATATTTGGAAAGGATCGGTGTCCCACAATCTGAACAGCCAAAGCATTGAGTATGGTATCTTTTACCAAGGGCTTTTACAGATTTTGTTGTGATTGGTTTATGACATGTAGCACATGAAGATGATGATGGTTTTGACACTTGTGTTGAAGGAGTATTAAATGTTGATGTACTTGTATCTCTCATTGTAGATGGACCCGATATTTGACGAGCAGTTGTATAACTTCGTTGTGATGCATCAGAAGCCTGTGGTTTATGAGTATGAATATGAGAGTATTGATCTGTTCGAGATGGTGTCTGTGTAGCACCACCAATTTCCGGTGTTGGTGGTATGTACATTAGATAATTTGGATTGGAATTTTTCCTTGACCTGCTTCTGGTGATACCCGTCTTCATGGGACTAATTTGTTGTTGTCTCTGTTGAATTCCTGGCGTGTTAACTGGCGTTCGTAATGGAGATGCCGCATTGGTTCCATTTGTTATCTTATTTGAAGTCCTCATATTATAGGATCCAGGGATGTTAACACCCATACCACCTGCTGCCGTTGTAGGATCTGGCCATCTAGACATTTTTGTAATTTAAGATATAAGGGAATGTGTGTAAAATGAATGAAATGGGAAAGTATAAAATAAGCGAGTGACGATTGTAAATGTTGGACCTCTGGAGGTGGATATTAGCTTAAGGACTTTGTTTGGGATCAGCTTATAACAAGAAAAAAAAAAGAAGAATCAATGTTTGTTGATGCGCACCAGATCTGACGATATATTCTTTGGGCGGTTAAAAGATCCCTCTTAACAGAAAAACAAAAAAAACCACTAAGCTGAATAGAAAAGAATGTTGAAAAAAGAAAAAAGCCCAAAAGTGTATGTGGTTTGTATTAACTTGTTGTGTTAGCCCCCCTCCTTTTTTTTACGCCCCCTTTTTATTCACTTTGTGTATGTGTGGGTTGGGATTGTTCACGATCCACTGATCTGGTCAGGTAAGAGTATGTGTATATGATTTCACAGCGGGATGGGATTTGTCGTTGTGCACGGCGGTTTCAGACTGGGTGATCCTTTATAAGATTTTGATATTATGAGCCTTCCAGCACAGTTAGCCGCCCCAATGCGAATGCTTTTCTTTTTGCCTTTTCCTTTAAGAAATTATGGGTTTTTTATCTTTAATTTCCCTTGTTTTTTTTTGGGGGGGGAAAGGGAAAAAAAAAAAAAAAAAAAAAAAAAAACATAGTGGATGTCCGGGTTTAAAAATACATACGGGGGAGGGCTGAGTGGGTTGTCAAGGGCAACGAGATTCGCGTTTTGCTTTGTGTAAACAAACGCGTCACCACGCGTTTGAAAATGGGTGAGTGACAAAGCAAGATCTCGCATCTGATTGGCAGGCGGGGGGGCTTTTTCCCCCCAATGGGGAAGCACCGTCCCCCGGATCTGGAAGGCACAGCTCGTATCAGCTTGTCAAAGATGCAATCTGAAAGGCGGGTCCTCGATGGGCATCGCCCTTACTGTATCTATAACCTTCAAACTATGTGTATATAGCTTAAACTCATTTATATAGTTTAAATTCATGTATATAGCTTAAACTTATGTAAACGCATTTAAATATTTTTTTTCACCTTAAAACTTACAAATACAATGTATTCGATTACTATAACTCTTAAGAATACATATTTATATACTGTTTACTGGATGCCCCGATGTATTGTTAATGTTCGGGTGTGCAACAGACTTCCGGACACCATATACACCCGAACATCTTGAAATAATACTTTTTATAAATAAGATTTATCCAATAACAGCAGAGTTTTGTGTACTAAAACTATCTCACCGTATATAACAATAGTAAATATTATGGGTTTACTCTTCAAATAGTGCATTATCAACTTATTTGTTGGGACCACCCAAATTTAAGAGTTTTAGTAAAGCTTTAAAAACTTGTTTTCGAGATTATCACTACGAATTCTGATCAATTTCATGAAAAAATATTATAATATAAAATTAATTTATATATATATATATTATTTGAATTGATTATTAATATTAATTAATATTAGTGATTATAAATTGATTACAGATCTTCAAATCCTAAATGGTTAAATAACCACCTTTTATCATAAAGAGATGACATCTTCGCGATAACGGAACCGAGGGAAACATAACCAGTTTCGTGACAGGAGCTGATTCAGCGATAAACCAGCCCTCCACCTTTCTTTTAAATGTGATGAGCTCATAGGATCCTCTTTATAGCAAAAACAAAATAATAAAACCATACACAGCCTCCCCGAAGGGACAAATACACTGAAGTTTGAAGTTAAGTGAATTTCTGTTATATCACAGGGCCATTTACACATTTTATCTTTCATATCTTTCAACGCCATCAACTGACTTGACCACATAACTGCAAAAGCAAGCAAAGCAAAAAAGGATGGCTCCAAACTGGATGCCCCAGAACATTCAAAAGAGGCTTCTTCTCTATGTTCTCCAACAACTATCGTTATTCTCAGAGATTGATCTTCCTAACTTGGATGTATCCTTGGGATCAAATTCTCAAGTAACTTTATCAGATGTGGAAATCGATACCGATGCTTTTCAAATTCCAGGTGTTTATCTTCGAAATGGTAAAGTTAAGAATTGTCAACTAACTCTTAATGTTAGTGGGGGTGTGAGTATTGAAGCTGATGGTTTAGTATTAACGGTGGCATTAGCTTCAAGAAATTCATTACCAATTCAGAAATCAAAATTCTCATTAGCACAGAGTACAATGGACCTTGCAAATAGTATAATTCAAGATGGTGAATTCTCTGATGCTAATGGAGATTTACAAAATTCATCACAAAATCTTGAAGAAGTACCCATTAGTTCTGATACTCAACCATCAACTTTAAACAGTATGATGAGTAAAGCAGTTGAAGCTGCATTATCAAGATTGCAAGTGAATATCAAAAACATCTCAATGAGAGTCATTATGGATCAATCAACAATTGACGTTGAGATTAAAGAGGCAAAATTATCAACATTAGATGGTGTAAGAACTATTGTAACTTCAGGAATAATGTTTTTAGGTGTCAACCCTACTGCATATGCTGGTGATTCCAACCCTGAAACTAAAGAAGAAGAACTCGAAAAGACCGCTACGACCACTACAACAGATACGCTACAGAAAAGCGTATACGAAGATGAACCGGACAATCCCTCAAGTGACAGTGAAGAAGAAGAAGAAGAAGAAGAAGAAGAGATGATGTCATCATCGATATTACAGAGACCAGATGATATGGATGCAAGTCTTGTGTACTCCAAGGAAGAGGCAAGTTCAATATACATGAGTGCAGCATCGGATGTCTTTGAATCTCGTCGTCACCAAATGACACAATCAACTAGATTGGCATTCATAACAGAAGTAAAGTTGACTTTTTCAGGCTTAACGGAGGTTGATGACTTGAAAATTGAGGTTGATCAAATTAGAATTGCAGCATCTCCTATCCCATTAACTCTTTTACACATTATCGAGTCCTTATCTACGTTAACCACGGGACACGATTATCCACGTTCTTCAAACATCAACTCCAAACTGAGACAGAATAACCTCAAAGAGGAAGGAGTGAAGCAAAGGGAGAAACAATTTTTGGATGAATTCATAATTCATAAAGTCCTGGTGAATTTGGTATCGGCACTGGATGAATCAGGGTCATTCTTTAGACCAAATGACGCTACTCTTATTTGTGAAAACTTTGATATTAAGCAAGTTGGTGACGATCGATTTTACGGATCTCTACTTAAATTTTCCTTAGAGAAGAACGGATCACCATTTGGTTACTTTAGCACAGTTGATGACAAGAGTGATATTCGCTTCGAGTTGAATAAGAAAACGGGTGACTTCACATTACTTTTGGGGAAGGAATTGACTTTGTCTTTGGAGACTGATACGTTGCAAAACATCATTGATCTTTCTGCATATCTTCCACAAATACTTGAATCACTTGGAAAGATCAAGTTAAATTCTTCTACAAAACAACCAACTTCTGGAACTACCATTTTGCAAACGTCACTTGTTACTTTGAATTTGAAGGTGTCGGAGGGAAAGTCATTGAAAGTTAATATTTCACCAATTGCATTTGATTCAAAAGAAGGTCTGACATCATTGAAAAAGATCACTTTGTACAGAGTGGAGAATGACCGGAAATTCCCGATTCTCTCAATGTTCAAAATATCCCAGAGAAGTTATCCGAGTGAAAAGCAACTCAGAACTTACGATAACAATGGCCATGAAGTCGTATTACTTTCTCAAGGAGCTTTAGACATTGATACTGTTGAAGTTGAGCATGACTGGGAAAGCTTACTCTCGTTTGTCTCAGACTTTAAGGAACTCAAGAATGCCCTAAAATTCGTGACCCCTGACATTGTTTTCAAGGCAAGGAAAAAAGCTAGAATATCAAGCAATTTAATGCTGCAATCAAGGCTATCAGTTAAGTTTCTGTTGAATATCAAGGCTGTTTCATTCCGATTCACAACAATATCAACTTTGTTTGGTAATATCGAAGGAAAGTTTGAGACCATCTCTCTACTTATGCACAAGGAAGGATACATGCAGCTTCACTCTATGAAAGCGTGTATCTCTCGCACAGCATTTGGGTTATCTGAACCATTTTTCGACGTTATCAACCCAGATGACAAAAGCTCCCCAATTATCTCCTTTAGAACTCGTGATTTCAGGACTTTTACAGTGTCTTTGAGAAACAGTACTCTGGAGTATTACACAAAGTGGCTTGGAATCTTTGAGAACGAAAATAAATCCGGATCAAGTGGTGAATCAAGCAGCTTGACTGATACATCAACATCTGACGCACTCTCTAATGAACCAAAGTTAGAAATCAAGTTGAACCTCATTGACTCTGCTATTGGGTTGAATCCTGGTAGATTGTCATCCAAGGCAAACTTGGTGATACCATCTGGAAGCTTGGATATTTTGATTGGACAAAACACCATGGTTAAATGTGACTTACGAGGGTCATTTTTAGTCCTCATCGATGATGTATCAAATATTGCAAGTTACGAAGAGACAAAATCCAATAGAGGAACACGAGCATCTTGGTCACAGGTATCGTATTTCAATGCCAAGGGGTATACATCCGTTGCAAAGCTCAAGAATTTGATGATAAATGTGATGGTGAAACAAAACCCAACTGCACCATACGACAAATCCGACCCCTCAAGCTCAGTGATGTTGGACATCAATTCTAGTCTATTAGAGGTTGATCTCTGTGCTGATTCGTCCCACTGTCTCATTCAATTGTTGAATGATTTGAAGCAACCCATCGCAATCAACTCCGATGCTAAGTACAAGACCAAGAGAGGACATGAGGTAAATGTGTTTGATGGAGTCGATGACAATGCCTTCAATTCAGATTCTTTGGATATTGATCAAAGACCTGTTTCTACAGAGCCAGAGCCTGCCAGTGGTCCTTTCAACATCGTGGACAGCTACTATGATGGTCACAATACTCACGAATCTTTGGACACAGGATCAGATATTTTGGACAAAGATTTGGACGAGTTGAAGCTGGGAGAAGAAACACTCAAAAATAATCCATTCTTTGCTGCTGAAATGAAGAAGACTGAAAGCATAAGTTCCTCTGGGGACATAAAGTCGGATAACTCCGGTTCTGTTATTCTATTTAACGATGGCCACTTTGGTGAGAGCCTAACTTCAAGCGTACGGAGTGTCGAGAAGCCATACCCAATGAACTTGAATTTGAACGCGTCCAAGGTTGTGATCAAAGTCCACGATGGTTATGATTGGAAGCACACTAGAAAGAAAATCAGTCATGCTGTGAAGAGACTAGAACAAAAGGCCAGAGAGCAGAAGGAACAGATGAGGGCCCAGAGACAAGAAAGAACGACACCACGGGCAGCTTCTTTATCCCTTCCAGATGATCAGGTTCTAGGTGAAACTTTATTTGATTCTATCCATGTGTCTCTACCTATTGCTTCGGATCCTTCCACATTGACTTCTATTATCAATAAGGAACTTCAAAACAAGATTGAGGAGGATGAAACAAGTGGGATTGACGTTGGTAAGAGTAATGTAAAGAAGTTAAAGCTCCGTCGGTCGAAAACCCCCAAGGTTCTGATTGAGTTGAGTGATATTACAGTTGCGTTTACACTATTCTCGAATAAAGAGCCTGTCGACGAGTCTGTTATCTTTGGTGAATCAGAATTTGAAACTGTCAGTGAGCTTCAGCTTAGAGTCAAGGATTTCGAAGTCACGGACCTTGTTCCAACGTCCACATGGAATAAGTTTGTTACTTATATGAAAGATGAGGAACGAGAGAGTGGTTCCCGTATGCTAAACCTGAATATGAAGACAGTGAGACCGGTTTCATGGTTGGCTGCTACTGAGATTCTGATGGATGTTCACGTCTTGCCTTTAAGGCTTCATGTGGATCAGGATACTTTGGAGGTTTTGACTAGATTTGGAGAATTTAAAGATGCTAGATTTGCCTTGGTTGATGAGTTTGAAGATTTGGCCTACATCCAAAAGTTTACTATCAATTCTATCCATATAAAGCTTGACTACAAACCAAAGAAAGTTGATTATGCTGGATTGAGATCCGGTCACACTACCGAGTTTATGAATTTCTTCATCTTAGATGAAGCAGATATGATGTTGAAGTCGTTGACCTTGCACGGTATTTCTGGGTTCCCACGTCTTGGTGTTGCGCTTAATGGACTTTGGATGCCGGACATTAAATCCACGCAATTAACCGGAGTGCTAACAGGACTTGCACCAGTGAGATCAATTGCAAAAATTGGAAGTGGCTTTAAAGATCTTATTGCCGTTCCAATAAAGGAATATCAAAAAGATGGCCGCTTTTATAGAAGCTTCTCAAAAGGAGTTCAACAATTTTCTAGGACCACGACGAACGAGATGATAAAGCTTGGTGTGAAACTTGCTGCTGGTACTCAAGCTATTCTGGAGCACACTGAGGAGGCATTTGGAGGTACAGGTGCCGCTGCAAGAGCTCCTCGGGATTCCAGTAATTGGTCAAATGGGACAAATGGTGGACGTGACAGCGAAGATGATGATGATGACGATGATGACAGTGACACCACATTATCGAGAGGTTATGGCAACAGCTCACATCTTATTGGAAGAAGTGCATTGTCATCGTCTATGATGCATCGTTCCGTATATCAACCTACTCTTGAGTCCATTGCAGATATCAATTTCAGCGGAAGAGGCACCCTAAGAGGTGCCGGTACACGAATGAGTAATGGCGATTCTGGAGTTGAAATTGGAGATGGATTCAATGGTGGCGAAGATGATGACAGTGAGGTTCCAAAGATGGTTAGTCTTTATGCTGACCAACCTACCAGTATCAAAGAAGGGTTCCTCCTTGCATATGATAGTTTGGGCCGTAACCTTTTAGTTGCAAAAGATGCCATTATTAATGCTGGTACTGAGATTGGAGAGAGTGGTAGTGCACATGACACCACATTGGCAGTGATGAGGGCTACACCTGTCGTTTTATTGAGACCTGTGATCGGTGCTACCGAGGCTGCTTCAAGAGCATTGTTGGGAATAAATAACCAGTTAGACCCATCACAGAGAAGATACACAGAGGATAAGTATAAACAGACGAATGATAAGTGAAATATTGCTATTAATGACCCCGAAACCTAACGAAACACTACTTTTTTTTTATTACATATGTAGTCCGTTATCCCTTTTTATTTTTTAGAAAATCCAGTTGAACTCAATTCATGGCTTCTCAACAGAGACGGAATCACCGTTCTTTTGAGAGGATTCCAAAGCAGCAGCAACAATGGCCAAGTGATGGAATGCCACTTCTGGCTTAGCAACGATCAAAGACTTATCCTTCTTTGTGATAGCCTCATACAAGTTCTCCAACTCTGGTTGAATACCGAAACTCTTCTCCTCTTCAAACTCAATAACGGCATCAACCTTAGAGTCTTCACCAAACTCACCAGTCATGACGGTGACCTTAGTCAATTGCTTTGGACGGAACTCGGCCTTGATGGAACCAGCAGTACCGTAGATGATGAATTCACCAATCTTTTCAGTGGCACCAAAGGCAGAACCATAAGTGAAAGTACCAATTGCACCACTTTCGGCTTTACAAGTCGAGAACAAGATGTCGTCAGTACCAGATTCCTTTCTTAATTGCTTTGTCAAGGCAGACACACTGGCAATTGGGCCAATCACCTGTGTGAGAAGGGCAAGTTGGTGAACACCACCATCACTGAGGAACCCACCAATGTGCTCTGGGTTCTGTCTCCAGGATGTTCCGAGGAAGATGTTGTTCTTGTTGAATGGCCCAGTTGATCTGTAGGTGAAGGAAACAACTTCACCAATCTTTGGAAGCTGTTCAAGGATCTTCTGTCCAATATGGAAATAAAGCCAGTTCTCACCAATCATGATTGGAACATCTGTAGAACGATCAAGAGCGACAATGGCCTTAGCATCTGCCATGGTGGCTGCAATTGGCTTCTCCATCAACACTGGCTTACCTTTCTCCACTGCTTTTGTCACAGTGGCAAGGTTGTACTGCACTGGGAGTAAAATATCGAGGAAATCAACAGATTCATCGTTGATGATCGAGTCCAATGAGTCGTGGACGTGGCCATCAGAGATACCAGCCAATTGTGCAAACTCTTCAGCTTTTGATCTTGTTCTGTTGAATGCAGCTGCAGGAGTGAACTTCTGGTTAAGTGCCTGCAATGAAGGAAGATGGTTGCTTTTGGCAAAGATTCCCGTACCGATAATTCCTGCTCTGAGATTCTGTTCTGGCATTGTACACTGATTGTTTATTTATCAAAAATAAGATAAGAAATAATGAAAGTGACAGAGATAGCAACGTGTGGCTGTTTATGTATGGCTCGGATGCACCTGCCACAGCTGACGGCCGGGTAACACGCACAGTAGTATATACGTCTCAGTTAGTTATAACGTGTCAGCAATTGACGTCAGCAGACCAATCCAACTACAACGCGTGACATCACACAATGATAGGGGACCTCCCCCCATCTGGCCATGGCACGGCAGATCACTGTGTTTGCGGGTACATCAGTCAATGTTCATGGACGGATCTGGTCCGTTTCTCGAGATCTCTACGATGTGATCCATTACAAATCAAAAAATGCATTTAAATATAGTTAGAACACTCAGTAAACTGTGCTTTTGTCCTTGATTACTCGTTGCAGAAGTGCACAGACACATGCAGATATTATGGAGAAACCACAAATTACAACGAGCATCATATTTGAGTATTCATACTGTCTAGCTGCATCAGCAGGCCAACCAGAGTAGAGTGCATAGGTAGCAGTAACTGAACCAAGGTTACCCAATCCACTCACCAAAGCTGCAGAGACAGCGACGCCGATGTCACCATACTTCCGTCCGAAGATCTCAGCAGCCATTGACATACATGTTGGCACTGTTGGTCCCAAACCGAATCCGGCAATGAGTAATCCACCGTAACGGGACCACTTCGGAGTAGCATATGTACAAACGACAAGACCAACGATGATGATGACTGTGGAAGCTGAAAAGATCCAAGGTCTATGTCTTTTGAACAAATCGGAGAATGGGGTAATGAGTAAAATGGCAGCCAAATCAAACAACCAAATTGGAGCGTAGAGTAAAGAAACATCAATAGAGCTGACACCAAGCACTGATTTAATAAGAGTTGTACCAAAGACAGCAAGACCGAAACCGGTACCAACAACACCAAAGTACATCATGATCAATGGCCAGAGCTTTATATCCAAGAGAATGGTGTAAATGTCCTTCCACGTCCAAGACAAGGCCTTTCTGTATTTGGCCATGTCTCTCTCGTGCAATAGACGATCCGAGTCATTCAATGGGTAAACGTTCAACGATTTAAGCTTATTTAAGACAGTAAACTTGGAGTGTCTATCAATTTGATTATCAGGTAACCAAATGGAAAGTGATATACCCACAGCGACGGTAATGACACCGTATGTGAGGAAGAGCCATCTCCAGCCTTCCCATCCTCTGTTACCATCAATTCTTTGGAACCCGGCAGCGACCAAACCAGCAACTGCGGCACTCATCTGTGCAGCTGTGAAGTAGTAACCAATTCTTCTGGTCATTCTATGCGGTGGGTACCAAAGTGAGATGTAATAAGACATACCTGGCCAAGTACCGGCACCACACATACCAGATATGAATCTGATAGCGATAATGGCACCAGCATTGTGTAATGCAGCATAACAGGCATACACGAGACCAACAGAGATCACAATACGAGACAACCAAGCCTGTGGTGCCACTCTAGTCATGATGATGTTCATTGGAAGATCAAAGATAATATAACCAACATAGTAAAGGGCCGATGCAGTTGATGTGTCCTTACCTTTCAAATCAAGTGATTGCATCAATGAGTGGCCCTCGCTGGAATTCATCGTCAGTGTATTACCATAGGCAGATGAACCAAAGGAGGTCAAGAAGTAAAGACACCATAGTGCTGGGATGATTCTGAGATCCAACTTGACGTAGATCTTCTCTAAACGTGCAAGTTCCTCCTCTGTGAATTGCTCTTCAACTTCATCGAGCTGATGTTCATGAGAGATGACTGCTGACGACTTGTCCTCGAGGTCGCTCATCTTTTCTTCTAATCAAATCTGGAAGGTGATGGAGAGAAGAAGAAGAAGAATGAAAGAGAAGACCAAGAGAAACAGCAGATGAATCCCTTTATATATCGTCCTCAAAGATGATGCTTTATTGTTGGCTTTTTTTTCCCATCCAGCGACTCTGAAAAATTTCTATATTAGGTAATTTTTCAGAGTCACGAGTCAGATCTCGGGGAGTCATCTCTGTGAGTCGCATCGGGAATCGCACAATGAGCAGCCAACCTCAAATATGAGTTCTCTGGGGTAATGAAAAACACACACAAGAAGCTCCATTTGAGCTACAGAAGAATAACACTGGAAATTGTTTAGCGTATTTATTTTTGTATTGTTTAGTCGGGGTGGGGGTGAGATGACCAGTATACGATTTTGAATCTGAGTACCATATAGAAAACTACCGGAGAGAGATAGAGTAAAATAACTTATATATTCACATACAAAGTAAACTAATTGCAATATAGAAAAAAAAAATATAAGAGCCCGTCCTGCAGACTATAAGCCACTCTGCACCAAAAAAAGAAGATCTCAGAACGCATATCTGAATTCAGGATTCTGCTTGTCAGTCAGATCAGCAAACTCGATGTTTTCAATCTTGACGTATTTCTCACCCAATGCATCTCTTGCTTTATCTCTTTTCTTGTTCTCCAACTTGTAAGCAAAGAATAAGATAACGAGAATGACAATTGCACCTGAGTAACAACCAACAATGGTACCCTTTGCAGTGTGATAATCTGGGGATTCTGCAGCTTTAAAAGTTTGTGGTCCAATGACATTACCAGCACAATAAGCAATTAAGAACAATGCATTACCCACCATTTTTTTAGTATGACCGGCAACATTTGATTGGAAGAGTGAGATAATGCAAATCATACCGATATCAGATGCTTGCATAGTGAATAAACCACCAAGTCCAACGTTTTTTGAGTCACTGAATGCTAACATACATGAACCAATGATTGCAAAACCGAGAGCGACGATAGAGCACCAAATTCTTGATTTGACAATTTTAAATGAATAGAGACAACCAATTCCAACTGTTGCTGTGAAACTGACAACTGCAAGTGGAATATTCATGAGTAATGACTTCTTAGTAGTATATTTGAAGTCAGTTTTCAATAAGATTGAAGTGAAGTTTGTAAGACCACCATTTGGAACTTCATCAAGAACACCAAACACAAACATCAACCAAACCTTCCAATCAAGTAAGCACTCTTTCAATTGTTCTTTCTTGAAAGTCTTATTACCATATCCTTGATTGTTGGCTCTGATTCTCTCAACTGCCATGAGTTTCTCCTCTGGAGTTAAGAACCAAGCACCAGCTGGAGAATCTGGAATATGGAAGTAGAATCCCGCTGCAAGAAGGACATTACATAAACCAATGACAATGTAAACAACTTTCCAGGAGGCAATTCCCCAGTTTCCACCATGGATATAAAGACCATAGGCAAAGGAATAACCTAAGATGGAACCGGTGCTACAAGCACCAAGCCAAATGGCAGTTCTCAAGTAGTGTTCCTCCTTTTTGTACCATTGGGTGGTCAAGATGACCATTGTTGGAGTGATGGAAGATTCAAGCATACCGAGGATGACTCTAAGGGCCATGAAACCAGCCAAGTTTGCAGCAGGCATCACACAGACAACGATACCCCAGAGTAAGATAAAACAAGATGTAACCTTCGAGACAGGGAACTTCTGGAGAATGTAGGAAGCTGGAAGCTCAAAGACCAAGTAACCAAGGTAGAAAGCGGATCCAAGCCATGAGTACTGGGATCCTGACATTCCTAAAGAGGCCTGGAGACCCATAACGGAGGCAAAGGAGTTGGAAATCTTATCCATGTACTGGATAGAGTAGAGGAGAATGAAGAATGGCATTAAGTAAAGGTCAATCTTTCTTCTGAGCTTGCGGTCCTGCTCTGGGGTTAATTGAATATCTTTAGACTCGAGAGCCAACTCCATGGCCTCATCGACATTCTTACTGTCAAGTTTGAACTCATGGCCATTGATGGAGATAACTGTATCGAGCATCTCACCGGACTGAACATCCTGAGACTCAGTTTGAACTAAGACTTTTACGTCTTCTTTGGTATCAGATTCAGACATCTGTCTTTCTTCTTTTCTCTGGATGGAGTACTATAAACATGAATTTGTTTAAGGTGGAGGAAACAGCTGGGGGTGGGAATTACCATGTCTTTTTAAGCTATCAACTCTCACATTATTATTCTGCTGATTAGAAAGGCTGTCCAATGCGCAGCTGTTACTTCTTTTGGATCACAAGCAAGGGTACTATCTTGGGGGAAAAAAGATATCAGATCCCAGAACACATGTTTGAAACCCTTATCTCTTGGACAAATATACAGTCTACAATCGTGCTTATCTTACTGTCTTCATATCTAATCTCACCTATATTCATGATATCTAAAGATCACTGGAAGCTTTAAGTTCATATACATTCGATCATACGAGAGTGTGTAGAAGGGGTGGGGGGGGGGGTCTCCAAATGATTGCAGATCTTCTATCTTAAAGCACCTTTTTTCACATGGAGGAACTCATTAAAACTTGAGAAACAGTTAAGAGGGCAAATGATTGCAATAACAAGTTAGAATGCACATCAAGTGCCAAGAACCTCAAAGCTCTTTGTATCAGATGCGCTCAAGCATTGTGTTTTCTTTTTTTTTGTGTCACTGGTGGTTGGTGTCCTAAAAGATAATGCAGCTTGCCCCTTTTCCTGAAATTCAAGTTACAGATATCCGTAACACCTCGAAAGGTGTGAAAACTATCAATGACTCGAGCATTGAATCATTTTGAGCTTTTGATTGTCCAATATCACAAAGAAAGTATCGCTAATCTCTCACCCCCTGAGCCTCCGTGCGATAACCAAATGGCGATATTTCCCGATTCGGAAGGAGCCGGCGATAAGAGAGTCGGGTCTCGGTATATAAGATATAGGGCGTACCAGCCCAGATTAACCCCAGATTAGGACACCCAAAAGGACACGAGTAAAGAAACCAGAGACTGTGGAGAGGAAAGTGCAGACGAGAAAAGATGGCTAAAAAGGACTATTTCCCAAAGGAGCACTACACGATCTCCTACTGGATGTCAGAACAGACTGACTTCTCGAGACATAGAACAACGGGGGAGCTTCCAGTGGAGGTTGACACGTTAATCATTGGCTCTGGTTATGCCGGAACATCCGTTGCGTTTAACTTGTTGGAACAAGATCCAAATGCCAGTGTTGCGTTGTTTGAGGCTAGAAACATTTGCTCTGGTGCAACAGGTCGTAATGGTGGTCATGTTAAACCATATATATACCGTGATTTTGATACTTACTGCGACTTACTCGGTGAAGAAGGTGCTGCTGAGATTGTCAATTTTGAATGGGATCATTTATGGGCTTTGAAGAAACTTGCAGAGGATAATGACATTGACTGTGATTTTGTTCTTACAAGAGCATGTGATGTCTTCCCTTATAAGAATGATCCAAGACTTGTGCGTGATTTGAAGTCATATGATCGTGTTATGAAGTGTCCTTATGTTAAGGACGAGTTGAAAAGAGAAGTCCAGGTTTATTATGGTGATGCTGCTAAGATGATATCCAAGTGCCCAACAACTGATATCGCCTTCACTTATCCAGCTGCTCAATGTTGGCCATGGAAGCTCATGTGTGGTCTTTTGAAGATCTGTGTTCAAAAAGGTTTAAACTTACAGGCAAACACATTAGTCACCGAGGTTAAACAAAGATCTGATGGTAAATGGGTTGTTAAGACTTCCGATCGTGGTGAAACAGTATGCAACAAAGTTGTATTCTGCACCAATGGTTATACCAAGGCTTTACTTTCAGAGTTTGAGAGCTCAATTGTGCCAATCAAGAGTGTTGTTTCCCGTTTGGTTCCAAAGGATGCAGAGATCACTGTTCCACATCTCACAAACACTTATGGTCTCTTCACCGCTTTGAAAACAGGTGCCTATTTGATGAACAAATTAGATGGTTCCATTATCGCTGGTGGACAAGAAGAGTACATGCTCGATATGAGTGCTTCTGGTGAAGATGTTGCCAAGGAGAAATACGATAATACCGATGATAGTTATTACACTGAGAGATCTAGAAGTGCTTATCCTGAGACTTATATGTCTGAGAGATTCACCACATGGAAGGACATCCCAGTGGAAGTTTCCCACATTTGGAGTGGTATTCTTGGTTACACAAGTGACCACTTACCATACCTTGGTGAACTTGATTGTATTGGTAAGAAAGGTGCTTTCATTTGTGCCGGTTTCCATGGTCATGGTATGCCACGTATTTGGCTTTCTGGTAAAGCCGTTGCTACATGTTTGGCAACAGACAAAGACATTAAGGATATCCCATATACTTGTCCAAGGGGATTCTTTGTTTCTAAGAAGAGATTGGATCTCAAAAGTGTCAGTGCAATTAAAGAGGATTTCATACAGTATGCTAAAATGAAGCCAACATTGTCCAAGTGCTGAAAATAGTCAAAAAAAAAAAAGTTTCATCTGAGATATCTTAGTAATAACCTAAATATATAGAAATGTAATCACAAATGACTAATTCTGCATTCTTAGTTGATTTCAAGCCCATGATTTTTTTTTTGTTAGTTGTAGACGTCACAGATTGAATATTATACGAAAGCTCAGAATCGGGGTTTTCTTGCTTGTTACAGACCTAGAATATATTCATCAGACTACTTTCAATTTAATATTGATCCGTTTCAGATATTGATTGCTAATAAGCCTTTTTATAAGTTTCGTATCATTAAATAAGTTTTATGTATATTCATCAGGCTAGCATAACATTCATCTCCCAATCCTTATGAACGCTCAGCCAGTTATCATCAGTCTCACCATTCTTGCGTCTTCTCCATACTTCAAACATAATTTGACGTGAACCCCAGTAACTTCCAATACCTCCATTAGCCAAACGTGCAGCCCAATCCCTATATCTTCCTTGAAGTTCACTACTTATCGATGAGCAACCAGCAATAAAACCTTGCCAAAAGACTGGGATGATCAGTTGATCACCAGTAAGTACCAATTGTTGTATTTTCTCCAAGTGTTCAATAACTTTCACGCAATAATGTTGCAATTGGGCATTATCAACATCTCTGATCATTGTAAGGAAATAAACAACAACACCATTATGGAATGACTGACTATTATGGTGTAATCCTTCGTGCATAGTGGTGAAGAACTTCCCATCATCTTCTTTCAACTTCCATTCAGATTGCCATTCCATCAACTTCCGTTCACAAACTCCACATAAAGTTTCAAACATCTCCAGGTCTGCAGCAGTGGTTGATGACATGTTGTTTAAAACGTGATATTTCAATTTGGCTAACTTGACACAATCACTAAACAATAAGATAAGAGAGTTGGGCATACCATATAACGCTTCTGTTAACATCACTTCTTTAGCGCTTTTTGCCCTTGAAGTGTCATAATCAATGAAGTTTGGTTCATATTGTATAACTGGTTCACTGTTATTGACAAATTCAATACCAATGAGTCCATCATCCAAATCAATACTTTCTTTAAATTCACCTTTACCCTTTCTGCGATCATTTGATACGTTTAACCAAGACATGAATTTAGTTTTCTCATCAGTGGTAATTTGTGATAAATTTTGGAAATTAGTAGAATCTTGTAATAATTTCAAGAATGAAAAGATTCTATGTAAAGATTTTGCCTTATTACTTAAATGTGGTCTTTCTTTAATTCTTTTAGCAATGAAATCACCACATAATGATAAATGATATTGACAATCAGCCATTGTTCCCCAAACAACATCAATTGTGTTCATTGAGAGCATAGCAGTAACGACATCTTTATACTTCTCTGTCTTTACACCATTTGGACCCAATTCATTATGAACCATTCTTTTCAAAAAGGAACTTGCCTGTGCTCTAAAATCTATACCTAAATTTAAAAAGAACTTCATTTCAGTAGAACCTTTCTCAAATTTGGATTGTAAGTTAAAACAAGACACTGCTAATAGAGCATTTAATAAGGACATTCTAGAATTAGAAGATCTTCCCATAGCTGCCAAATCACCCAAAGCTCTAACTGCACGTGGGAAATAAATAGTCTTCCAAGGATTTTGTGGGAATACAACAACTGTCATGAGGTCTGCAACATGTGCAAAGTAATGATCCAATAAAAATCTAGTCAATGAACTGATTCTTAAACCTGTTGTTGGGATATTTAAAGATGGTGATAAAGAGGGGAAAACTGGAGTTTCAATGATTTTTATAACGTTTTCTGGCATATGAGATTCCGATGTTTCAATAAAGATATCGTTTTGTTTCAACTTCTCTTCACTTAATTGACGACTCATTGGTAATTCTTGTTCTTCTTGTTGTTGATGAGTGTTTGGTCTTAATGCATTGAAAACATCACGATCATAAGGAAACATTTCACCACCATTTTGGAAATAAGATGGGGTTCCTATCGAAGCCGGAGTTCCTGCATTGTTTGTAGTTGTGTTATTATTATTTGTTGGGGACATAATAGATTGTAAATGTTGTTGTTGGGATGATGAAGTGGGTTGGAAAGGATACAAGAAATCTGTAAATAATTTACTTTGATCTTTAGATGTAGCTGCTGTTGCAGATAAAAGAGCATCAAATCTAAGTTCATTTGATAACCATTCATGATTTATCTTCAATTGATCTTCAAAGAGATTACCAGGTTGCCAACCAAGTTCGTTTGTAGTTGTAGTATTTGTTTGTATCATTCCATTTGTATTAGTAGTAGTTGTAGGTGTGTTATTTGTCTGTGTAGGTGTACTTAATGGTGTTTCAGATATGATATCTGGTCTATTGTTCTTTTCATGATCTCTAAGTGAGTTAGACCTGCTATTATCCTCACTTTCAGCAATTTGTTTAGCATATTTTTTCTTTGATAATTTTCTTCTTTTCCTTAAGACATCAGTAGGTATTTCCATCAAACCTTCAAAAACACCAAATGGGCCCTGCATCCAAGTTTGTGAATGTTCAATCAATGAATAATCCGGACTATGTAATAGACCTAAATCTCTATCCATTTCATCATAAGTTTCATATTCTCTATAATATCGTACAAATTCAATATTTCTTCTTTGAAACCCCTTTTGCATATCTTCATCTTCCTCGAGTGACCCTTCAGTTCTCAATTGATAACCATATTTATCAAATTGAATAGGACGTAACCAACAAAGTTGAATCTGATAACCTTGACAAACAAGTCCACTCTTTTCACAACGTTTACAAAATGGTTTACCCAAATCACACTTAATCTTTCTCGATCGACAAGTGGCACAACCCGTGAAAGTCTTTGTCTTCTTCTTCCTGCTCTTGGCAGATAAAGGTGGTGATATTGAAGGGTCCAAGAACCGAGCGATGGGGAAGGCATCGGCCATCTCTCTTTGCAAATGAGTGGAAGTAAAAAACAGTTAGAGGGTCACCAATAACACCGGAAAAAGAAACCCGCTTAGAGGCACGGGAAACCTCTCTTTTGTGGGGTGGGTATGTAAAAGGTTTTAAAACTGTCTTCAGAACCCCCCTTTTTTCCGTGGTATTTTTTGCTTATGACTGATTGTTTGTGGTTTGTGAGCTTTTCACCACAGACGGGGGGGGCATGGAAAAGAATATGGTAGGGCCACTACCTTTTTCTCCCTCTCATCTTCCACTAATACATATTTAATACAATAACTCATAATGAATTGTTCACTTAATAGTTTTTAATAGTTCTTTTTTGTCAATGGAGTTTAAATAATATATAGACATTTGATATCTTTCATTTTTATCCTATTTTTTCTTTTGAAGTCACGTGATATATATAGCATGTATCACGTGACAAAGGTGATATGTTCAGGTGTTTACTCGTATTTTATTTTCTTGGCCATAAGCGCAAAAGATGCCCTCCTTGACGTGTTTCTTTTCCTTTCTTTTAACTATTTCTTGGTATTAAAGGGGGATGTCAAACATTGAGAAGCGCAGAAAGAAGACCAAACTATTCACAAATGATGTAAAGGCATTGTTATATGCCTATGGAGATGTTGAAGAACCCGTTGAAGATACCATTAATGCAGTTGAAGATATTGTAACAAATTACATCATTGATCTTTGTCATGATGCTGCTGCTTTTGCTAAAGTTACACGTCGACAAAAGATTCGTGTTGATGATTTCAAATTTGCCTTAAGGAAAGATCCTGTTAAATTTGGAAGATTATTAGAATTACTTGAAAAGCAAAAGACAATTACTGATGCAAGAAAGCAATTTGATTATTCAGAGGGTAAAAGTTTTAAAAATACTCAATATGATGAAGATGATGAAGAAGTCGGTGATGAAGCTATAGATGGTAATAAACCTTCAATATCTTCAAAACCTGAAAGAAAAGATAAGAAGAAGAAAGATGTTGATCCAAATAGACCAAAGAGGAAATATACAAAGAGTGGTAAAGAGAGAAAACCTTATAAAAAGAGAGCAAAGAAAACGGATACTTCAAATACTCCAATGATAATGCCTGCAGCTCCATCCATGGCTATGTGATATGACCCCCCCACCTATGACCCCCCTATATATATAGGATATATGACACATCTACATGTAGTATTAACGGGAATGAATTTTATTTTATATGATCATGCTTCGTGATGTTATATACTTCAAGTATATCAGAGACAGAGTCTCTTCTTCTTTTTTTTGTTTCTGCTTCGACTTTTAGAACTTTGCAACAATGTTATGTAAAAGTTCTTCATTCTTCTCCAAGTTGAAATCTTTATTACCAATGAAGGAATTCCAAAGTAAATTGAACCAATACAAGAGATAATTCTTTAAATTCCATGGTAAATTGATATAACTTGCACCAATGAACTTTAAAGCACCCCATACTGCATCTAATTCTCCATAAAATGCATCATTAACAGATTTACCTTCAGAAGATGAAGATGTATCCAATTCTTCAATGTTATCATTCAAATGAAATTCATCTGCAAGCAAATCATTTTCATCGTAATCATCCAATGTTGGTGCTCTATACTCTTCTGTTTGATCTTTGTTATCTCTCAATGCCTTCAAATGATTGAAATTTTGAATTGACTGAATAGATTTAGTCAATCTATCAAAAGTGTTAAACAAACTCATTATTTCATTTTTTTGTAAAGATTTGATACTCTTTGGGTTCTCAAAGAGGATCTTTAATGCAGTTGCATATCCCATTGATTGAATTTTACCCCAAAGACGACATCTATCACATGTAACACAATCCATTAATTTAGTGACATTTTTGAATTTCAATTTAAAATCATCTCTAATTTCATGGTCTTGGAAGATCAAATTCTCATTGAAAACATTCACATCTCTTGGTAATTCTTTCAAAATACTCTTGATCTCTGTCTTAATCTTTTGATTATTAGCAGAGTTATGTTGATTAAAAGTCATCTCTGCAATGTAAGGTTCTAATTTCAAAATGGCACGAGATAGCATTGCATAGTTGAAATAAATATTGGCCACTCTCTCTGGATGGTCACCAACTTTGAACTCAAACAATTCGAGATTTGGTTCCCATGTATTTGTATGATTGTTATAGTATTCATTTGAAAGATGTGTTGATACGGAACTATGGAATCCAGAGATTATTTGATAAAAGACTTGTTGTTCCATAGGACATTCACCTTCCAAGTGATGTTGATAAATCATCCCCCAAATATTCTGTTCAGGTGTTGGTAAATAACCTGTGAATCTCTCTGGATTTCTTGTAATATCAATGATGACACCATTCTTATCATTGAATTCACACCATTCATGATCATTGATGATCTGATTCTGATTATCCTTTGGACATAGAGAGTCCAAGAAGGAGTCCTCTTCCAAATTACCCAAGTTCTTCTCCTGATCCAAATCATAGTCGTAATCCTGAGAATGAACATCGAGATCAAGTTGACAACCTGGTGAGAAACAGATCGATTGACACTCGAAGAAGGGGCAATTCATATCGATGTTGAACTTATAGTGCTTAAAGTAATCTTCCTCGACTAACTGGGCAACACGTGGTCTGATGCGCGTGTTAACAGTGTTGATCTGTTGATATGATAGATCGCAACACTCATTACTGATCAGCTCACTTGTATCAAGAGAAAAGAGCTCATTACCAAAGCAACGGGCGGTTAACGTGAAAATTGATATGAGAGAAAGCCTCATCTTTAACAACTTCAAACTCTGTTTTTTTTTTAGCACTTATTAACAAGAAATGGTGGGTTTTTTTGAGTGGAAAACTGATTTTAGTAAGAGAAATCGGTGGCGATGCGAAAGCCACGCGATTTTTTTGTTATAAAGTATAAACAGTCGGTACGGCCACACAATTGCACAGCCTGTCTTAGTAAGCAGAAGCTTAGTAAGCTAAAGAGAAGAGAGAGACAGAAAGAGTCACGTGATACATTTGTTCTTTTTCAATTAAATGTTCAAGGACTCTTGTTCAATTAAAATGGCACTACGTAGATGTGTGGTTTCATACAGTTCATTATTTCATATCTCATAGGGGTTTTGATATTATGCCTTGATCAAACAACTCTTTAATCACATCCATGATCTTTGTGTTTTCTATCGAGAGTTCTCTTTGAATTATAGCATTGTTCAAGTTGAATTTAGAAGTAGTCTTTGTTCTTCGACGATTATCTCTTGGTCGGACTCTTTGTTCTCTCTTTTGATCAGGTTTATCTTTAATCTCTTTAGTCTCTTTAGTCTCTTTAATCTCTTCAGCTTTGTCTTCTTCTCTTTTATTTGATATCTTCTTCATCCAATTCTCTTTCCTCTTTCTAATCCATTCATCAATATCAGCCTTGGACTCTAATACAATATCTGTACCTGGAATTGGAATTACACTTGTTTCAGTACTTTCACTACTTTCAGTACGTTCAGTATGGGGTTGATTTGATTCACCAAAGATCTGTGTAGGTAAATTTGGTAGTTGTACTTCATTCTTCATTCTCTTTGTATCTTCATTAACATCTTCAGATGCTCTTTTACCATAAATAAGATCCATCTCTTAGTTTATATATATATAAACAGCTTAAATAGGAAATAAACAGCTTAAATAGGAAATTTTTCATCTCCGCTTTTAAATTTTTTTTATTTCCCCCCCTCATTTTTCCGGTAAGGACACACTACACATACATATATATGGAAAACAGCGTTTATTATGACACATAAAACTAATTGATTCATTCCCAAGAAGGTTTTGTTCTAAAATGATCGAGTCCAATTTGAATACCCCAATCATCTTGGATGTATCTTATTGGGTTATCAATACCAATTTGATCCAATTCTTCAAGTTCTTGTGAGGTTAATTTAGGTAATGGTATGATCATATCTTTAACTCTTTGTAATTTTGTAGTTCTTGTTATAAAAACTCGACCTCTTGAAGTTTGATAAGCATAACATATATGTGATGGTGGTATCTTATACTTCTTTGCGAGTTTTATAACAAGATCTTCTTTTAATAATGGAACACCAGAACTACCTAATGGTGAATAAGCTGCAAGTTTAATACCTTTTGATTCTGCAAATTTAACCAATTCTAATTGTGGTAATCTTGGATGTAATTCCATTTGTAATACAGATGGAATAACTCCAGTTTCATCAATTGCACGTTGAAGATATTTTGCACTATAATTTGATACACCAATATTTTTAGTTAATCCTTTTTTTTGTAATTGAATCAATTGTTTATAAGTTTCTAACCAATCAGATTTATAATCAATTTTAACTGCACCTTTATCATCTCTTGGTATTTTTGGTAATCCATTTGCATCAGTTCCATAAAAGCAAGCAGGCCAATGATGTAATACTAAATCAACATAATCTAAACCCAAATCATTCAAAGATTTCTTTATTGAAAATCCAGCTCTATTCCATAATGCAGGCCAAATTTTAGTAGTTATAAATAATTCTTCTCTTTTAACAATACCTTCATCAAATAATTCTTTCAAAGCTTCACCAATATAAGGTTCAGAACCGTAATACCATGCTGTATCAATTGATCTGAATCCTAATTTAATGAACTCTTTGATAACAGGTTTAATTGAAGCGTATTCTTCTTGTAAATCCGGGGTACCGAGAGTGAACTGTGGCATCACAGAGCCGTCGTTAAGTGTGATTATAAGCTTTGTATTATCCATTATCCTTTCCATGTTATCCTTTCCATGTCTTTGTAAGGAAAATATATCAGAGTGGGAAAACATAGGGAGATCTCACTTATTTATAACAAAGATTATATACACCGAGAATTAATCCGAGCTCTTAAGGGGTGCCACAAGTAACACAGCACCGACGCAGCACTTGTACAACGCGGACTTAAACCCGCTTATCTCCGGCACTTTTTTTTATTATTTTAACTTCGCGAACCCGTCTGATGGTTCGCGAACCGAAAGTCGCGCTTTTTGCCCTTTTCCCGTGGGGGGGGGGGTGGATCCCCACACAAATCTCGAAAAAAAGGGCATCAACTGACCCTCTGCAACCCATCTTAAGAGGTTTGATAGATAACGATGTCACAGCAAATCAACCGTGCTGCCTCGCAGAAGGTCACTCAAAGTCTCGCCTCTACGGTGTTCAACAAGGAGAACTTCAAGTACCTTTTCACCACTCATTTTTGGGGTCCGGCATCCAACTTTGGTATCCCATTGGCCGCCATCTATGATTTGAAGAAAGATCCTGAAACGATCTCTGGTTCCATGACGGGTGCATTGATCATTTACTCTGCTGTGTTCATGAGATACGCCCTGGCTGTGACCCCTAGAAACTTTTTGCTCTTTGGTTGTCACGTTATCAACTCCACTGCTCAAGTTGGTCAAGCTTACAGATGGACAAATTATTGGTACTTTGGTGGTAAAGAAGCTTCTGACAAGGCAAAACTCGCAGTTGCCAAGTGAATATTCATATGATCTTTTCCCCCTTTCTTTCTTCAATGACCTTTGTTTGAACCTTTGCTCTCCACCATATTATTAGCTTAAATTGTCTCCACCATATTATTAGCTTAAATAAGATATACAGCTTAAATTGGGATTATATAAAAAATAAGAGTCAATCAATCAAATAAACCTTTAACTTTCGGTACGTTTTGTGTAGGTCCCAATTCATCTACTTCCAATTGCTGTTCAAGTTTTTCCAATTTCTTCCTTTTAACACTTTCCATATATTGAGATCTTGCATCTTCAATAACTTGTTTCCTTGTATTCATCAACTTCTTTAAAGTTAATGTATCACTTGTAGGCTCACCCCAAGTTATACGTTCTCCTCCTTCTTCTGTCTCTGGAATTGTAGTCTCTTTATCAATTGGTATCTCTTGTTCATCATCAGGTACAAATAATGGTTCTCTAGTTTCAATAGTTTCAATAGTTTCAATTGGAACTTTCTTTGTTCTTGGTTGTTGATCGTTGGTGATATGGTTTTCAACATCAGTATCTTGGATCAACTGTATAATAACGTTATTCTTAATAATTTCAAATAGAATGGGATCACCAGCTTTTTGGAAATAACATTCTGTAATTTCACCTTGATTTCCTAATGTTAAGAAATTCTTGAAATCTTTCAATCGTATAACGATATTATTACTATCATTTCCAATCTCCAATGCATGTAAATCTTCAGATCTGAATTGCATATTAACTGCCATAGGTTGTTTAAGGATTTCCTTCTCCTTTATGTATACACCTCTAGTAAATGCAGTTATACTAAATTTTGAAGAATTAACTTCAAATCTCAAATGTTCCGTTGAAGTACCAGCATTCTCTAAAAACCCCTTAAGCATTGCATTACTCAACATCATATAATTTGTCCCCATATAAAGCCCTGAACTCTTTTGATTCAAGAAAGATCGTTTATAAGTCTCTGGTAAAGTCGACAGAGTCGCCGTTGAAGGGTTATAATAAGGTGTGAATCGTTTCAATATGGAAGATTTGGTAACAACATCAATTTGTAACCGATATTGTAAATTCAAAGGACAATTCTGACTAACATCAATCATTAATTTGAATGTATCAACCTCATCTTCATGTTTCTTGAAAAGCATAGAGAGCAGTTTAGACCTTACAACCAACCCATAAGACGGCTCACCATTCAGCGTATGTGTCTCGTTACCATTGAACCTATAGGACTTGAAGAAGTTGCTCTTGAATATGGTATCCAGGAACGTTGTGTCTCCTGTGTTTGTAGCGGACACTATAAGCTGTGTTGGGGTCCATACAAAGCTGATCTCATCGGATAAAGCAGCCAACGAATGGAGACATCGACACCACAACAGCTTGTTCTCCTGAGTGTCAATAACAGCTTCAAATGACATTTCCTTTAATCAATTGATTAATTAATTGAATTGATTAACTGAATTGATTAATAGAAAAGTGTTGATGCAAACGCGAAATTTATCGGAAAAGAGTTGTTCCGTAGCCATCAACACTGCCTGAAAGGAAAAAGCGCCAATGCTGAAAGTGACAAAGCCGAGGTCGAAGGCCACCAGGTCACGTGCAGGGTGTATACACTGCAAGAAGCGGAAGAAGAAGTGTGACGAGATCAAGCCGATCTGTACGGGCTGCTATAAGCGAAACCTTGTTTGTCAATATGGTGAAGAAGATGAGTTTGAAGGTGATCAAGAACCAACTGTTTCCTCGGTTCCTTGGAGAGATATACTTGATGATAGTGCACTGGTGCAACTGCTAACACCGTGGGAGGACCCGGAGCTTCAGAAGTTGTTGGAGATCCGTTCGCTCAACTTCAGTTTCGATTTGGGATTGGAAGAGACATCTCATGAATTGGAACCACTTTTATTACTTGAATTACCTATTAAATTGACGAGAAAGGAGTTGTTATACTTGGAGACTTTCTGCAGACAGATTCTTCCAGAGTTATCCGTACTGCCACAGGAATACAATCATTTCATTAGACTTTATATCCCCATGGCTTTGAAAGACGTTGCAGTTCTCTACTGTCTAATCAGTTGGGGTTGTCGTACCAAGAAGAGCCATAGTGCAGATTATAAGTCCCATGATGATGAATATGACCATTTCATCGATCTTATAAATGCACAACTGGAGATCAAATCCCATAATCTTAACAAATATAACTTCATCTCATCAATGGTATCATACATGCTTTTAGTCTCGATGGAGATCTCATTTGGTGATACAACTATATGGTCACAGATGTTCAATAGAAGTTTCCATATGATGAATTCAATGCCGGGGACATTACATTATTTAATAGATAATTATGCCACGGAGGGACGACTATTAGCTGAAAGTTATGCATATTATGATATTTTGGCTTCTCAATCAAATGAAAATGGTACTTTTTATCCATTGGATGATTATAATAAGTTGTTAGTGGTGGATAATTCCTTTGTACATGACCCATTACAAGGATCTATGCGTCCATTAACGAGTTTAATAGGAAAGACATTGACGGTATTAGTTGAATATAATTCATTAAGAACCACCGCTGCAACTGATAACAGTATACAATCCAGAATCGGTGCATTTGTCGATGATTCTATGGGTAGTTGTGATAGATATAACATTATATCTGAGATGTTGGAGAAGGCTAATAACTTGGATAATGAAATTAGTTTTTGTAAACCTGATATGGCAATTTTGAAAATGTTGAAAACTAGAGAGGAATTGGAAAACCATTTAACACTATTCGAAGCTATGCAAATCGCTACTCAGTTATATCTAAGACAAGTTATTAAGAATTTACCACCTATTGTACCCGAAGTTGAACTGTTAACTATGAATTTGAAACAAGATATGAGATTCTTAATTGATAAACAAATTTTCAAGAAAAGTCTTGCATTTCCTATGCTTCTTTTAGGTCTTTGCGTTAACAGTGCAAATGATAGAGAAGCCGTTAAGGGATTCTTTGATAGCCTTATAAAGATTTGTGGATATCTTAGTTCTTATGAAAAGATTTGGATTGTTATTCAGAAAGTATGGGAACTCAATAACAATGGACAGGTATACGTTGATTATTTCAAGATTACTAAACAACTGGGTTGGAAGTTGAACTTGGGACGTTGAGTTTTTATTACATATATATAGAATCTAATAAAGATCATCAAGATCTTCTCCTACTTTATCATCCAAATCTGGTCTTCTACCTTCATTGAAATCTATTTCATGTACTTTAACAAACCCACTCTTAAAGTAAAACTTATCGTAATAGATCCAAACGATGAGGAAGATTGGGATGAGAATGTAATCATCGATGAAAGAAGCATAATCAAATGGTACGAAACAGGACCAGCCTTGAACCAAGATTAATAAGACACCAACGGCAAATCCAACGTAATCCAACCATGGGAAGAAAGGTGTCTTAAATGGTAGTTTATCCAAAGATAAACCTTGTGCTACCCAAGCAACTCTGAATCTATAATGAGCCATGATAACACCAACCCAAGACATGAAAGCAGAGACACCAGCAACACCCACAATATAACCATAAGCAGATGAAGAGCCAGTATTTGAAGCCATTAACGATAAGAATCCAAACAAATGACAGAAATGGATAGCAACCCATGGAATACCATTCTTTGTAGTCTTTGTGAAGATCTTTGGACCATAACCTGCTTCTGCCCAAGTGAACAGGGCACGTGATGCAAAGTAAATAGCAGAGTTGATTGAAGATACACATGTGATTAAAACCATTGTTGTCACGTAATATTTACCATTAGCCCAACCTGCATTAGCAAATGCAATAGTCATTGGAGATTTCAAAAGCTTATTACTTGAACCAAAACCGGCATCGTTATAAGCAACTGTGATACCATAAAAGATGGTTAAACCAAAATAAACAAAGAAGATTCTGAAAACAGTACTTCTACAAGCCATTGGAATGGCTTTACGTGGGTTTCTTGTCTCTGCAGCAATGACAGAGACACCTTCAACACCTGAATAGAAAACAGCAGCATAGACAAATCCATTAGCGATACCTTTAAATCCAGATTTCAAAGGGAAATCACCAAATGGATTACCGGGGCTATGATCTTTAATACCACCAGCAGCATAGACAATAGCAAAGATGTAGAATGCAGAAAGAACTGCCAACTTGAAGAAACCCAAAAAGTATTCACTTTCACCCCACCAGGAGACGTTAAGCATTTGGAAACATGTAAAGAACCCCCACATTAATAAAAACCAACCATAAAAGGGTATCTTATCAGTGTAAACTTCAAGTGCAATACACAATGATGAGTATTCAGAGACGATATTTGTTATCCATAAAACACAATAAGCTAATGCCAATGTAGCACCAAAACCTTTTGATATGAACCTACCGGCTAAGATACAGAAATTAGAATCATAAGCAGCGTTTAACTCACCAATATCAAACATTGTGACGATAACAACGATACCAACAATGGCAAAACCAGCAATCATACCAGCTGGACCACAATTTGACAACATGTTACCAAAACCCATAAAGGAACCAGGCCCAATGATACCACAAATGGCAATCATATTGACCATTCTGTTCTTCAAACCGGCCTTAAGTCCGGTCTCCAAGATGACTTCACCTTTCTCATTCTGATGATACGCTGCTGACCTTGAGATGATGGCCTCAACATCAACAGAGCTATGGTAGGAGGCCTCTTCAGCCACAACCGCCTTTTTCTCTGACATTCAAAAAAAGAAAGTCCCTTTTATTGTTGATTGTTGATTGTTGATCATCTTGCTAGCCCCGATAACCTACAATAACCGATCATTAGCTACTTATATATATAAACAGAGAGGACCCTGAAGATAAGCCATAAAGAGATAAGCGAACGGCGTCTAATCTGTTAGCTATTCTGTGGCTGTTTATCCGCCGTGCTCATTCATATGGGGCAGCGGCTAATTGAGTCGTGTGACCTCTTACTGTAACTGGTATATATGAACATTTTGAACTGTCAATTAAGCTGTTATACACCAAATTTTTTTTCTTTAAGGGGTCTCTAATCATAGAGCGCTTCCCTCTTTTGCCATATAACCGCTCCCTTTTAGGAATGTCAATACTTTCTTCTCTACAATTTATAAGTATAATTGGCTTATCTCTCTGGGCGGTAATCAGGGAAGATTTCCGAGGCGATAAGACGCGATGCTGTTCGGATGGATTTCCCCTTTGGGACATCTGACCCCCCCTCGCGTATATACGCCCCCTCCATGTGGCCATGAAATATATGAAATATATGAAAATACTCAAATGTGAACCGGGTAAACGGCTCTTTTAAACCATTTAATAACACCCGATTGAGTCAATTGTTCGTATTCTTGACGTTTGATATCATCAGCAGAATCTTTTAATTGATTCATCATTCTTTTAACTCTCCATTCCCTGTATGGTATTAAAACTATCAATGAGACGAAATAAACACTTCCAACAAACAATTGACAATAAAAATATGGATTATGTGATGTTAGTGTATAATCTCTTAGATCTAATGCTATGATCTCTGCTACTAAAACAGAAGATCCAACAAATATGTTAATAAATCCAAGAGCAGATGGGAACCCATTTAATCCAACAACATCAACTGTTAATGGTACAACATTAACAGATGAAATACCAGCCATCAAACCTAACATAGTAGCAAATGCAATTAATGATGCATAATTGTGTATGTTTATCCAAAAGGTAAACACTAATATACAAGTGTATAACCCCGCAAACATAGTGAAATTAACACGTCCAAATATTTCACTTAAAATACCAATTAATGGTCGTCCAAACCCTTGTGATAAGTTTAAAACAACAGTAACAATAGTAGCTTGGTTAGATGTAAGCCCTAAACTTCTTGCATAGTTAGATAATGAGAACAAACAGATGGCATATGCTAAAGTTGCTAACATTGCCCATAGAGTGACCAATTGTAATGGGAAACTTTTCATAATTCTAAAGTTGTAGATATTCTTAATAATATCCATAACATTTTTTTTATTTTTAAATTTAGAGTTCTTTGGAGTTCTAACTTTCACTAAAAACATGGTTATAATACAAATGAAAGTAGAAATTATACCTAAAGATCTCAATGCCCAACGATGATTTCCAGTTCTTTGAATAAGGGAATTATTCATCAATGAGAAAGTCATACCACCAAGTCCTAATCCCATATGAGAAAACCCATTTGCAACTGCCCTCCTTTTCAAGAACCAAGAAGGTAAAACAATAGAATTTGCACCAAATATTATACCAAATGAAATACCTAACAGACAACCTTGAGTTACTTGAATTTGACCAATTGTAGTGGCAAAACTTGCACCTATATAAGCTGCTAATTGAATGATAATACCAATTAAAAGTGTTACTTTATATCCAAGTTTGAATAACATTATGGAAGATAATGACATGGTACCAAATGTAAAGAAATTCAATAATCCAACGATTAAGGCATAATCAGTTGCAGTAGCCCCTGAAAATTCATTGTTCTCTAAGAAGTAAGATAACATCACACCAAAGGATCCATTAGCACCCCAAGTTGCAAAATTCATAGCACTGATACAAGCACAACATACCCAACCGTACCCTCCATCTGGTGGGACGTCAACATAATCTTCTTCATTGAATGCACCATTAAAGTCTTCAGCTTCATATGTCTTTTCTAGATCTTCGCTTTTCTTCATTGTCTAATGATAATTTACTTGACGATAAATTCAAGTTTAGTATACCAAAGGGATTACACTGAAAACTTCGACATTAAGTATTTATATATAAAACTTTTCTCTCTCTCCAATAAAATCAGATTACCAACATTGGTAAGAGTCATCAAAGTGTAACCCATCTGTGTCCCCGAACCAGCGGAATCCGATGTCCGTTCCCGCGAACTCGTTGTGTGAATGTAAGTGGTCAAAGCGCGCGAATTGTTTTCGCGAATTGTCCCACCCTTCCTCCCCCCGCGCGCACGGCCAAACCAACGTAAACTTCACCGAATAGCAGACTGAAGAACGAGACAACGGAAGAACAACAAGCAGTAGTGAAGTAGAAGAAGAGACAATGAGAGTTTACAGAGCATTGAGATCTGCACATGTTCTCGTCAAGTCCAACAAGGGCAACCCTACTGGTATCACGGGGATCTATCAGCACCCCAACCCAAGACCCGCTTTGAGTGAGGTTTACAGGGCCACATTGGAGTATTTACACAATGAGTTACCTGATGAGAGTGTTTATAAGAAGTCTACTATGAACTTCACTGCCAAGAGGCTGGAGATTGTTGAGAAGAACGAAGATGTTGGTGAGATTGAGAATCAGATTGGTAATGGTCTCATTGAAGAATTGTTGATGCAAGCAGCTGATGAATTGGAATTAGCAAAGAAGATGAAGAGTTGGGAATCATGGGATGAATTAGAAGAGAAACCTTTAGAAGACCAGTGGGTTTACTTTGGTAAAAAGATTTGATCTCAAGTCTATGAATTTTTCTCTTGATATGTTTACTTACACTCTTCTATACTTATTTATTGAGTCTATTTGACCATACACTTTATTTATTATTTATTATTTATTATTTATTATTTATTATCTATTCTACAAATACATGAGTTTCATAAGCATAATATTATCTCTTCACTTAAAATGACTAGGGGAAATACAAGTTGCTATATATATATAGATCAAAAGGGACCAGATGAACAAGAACTAAAAAAAAAAAAGAAACACATGGGAACACAGAGCATTTCAGCAAATGTTTAAAGGAATGAACAAAAGAAAGCAATATAAATCAAGTAGAGTTGGTAGAAAGAGGAAGGAGGCGAAGGGGGGGGGATTAACAACATCCTGAAGATTTTGAAGTGTTACCACCAGAGACATTGATACCACCATTACCTTCAGCTGCATCCAATGAATCTTTATTCTTTTCCAAGATGATTTTTGCCAATTGGAAGAACAATTCATCAACGTTATCACTGGTTTTAGCACTTGCTTCCAAGAATGGGATTCCCAATTCTTTAGCCAGGGCAGCACCTTGATCATATTGAACGACTCTCAAATCTGTCTCATCACTCTTATTACCAACAAGAATCAATTGTGTATCATCATTAGCATGTTGATGAACTGTTTGGAACCAATTTCTAACATTCTCAAAAGTACGTTCATCTGTAACGTCATACACCAAGATAATACCAGAAGCACCTCTATAATAAGCAGTGGTGATGGTTCTGAAACGCTCCTGACCAGCAGTATCCCACACTTGTAATTTGATTCTCTTTCCTTCAATCTCAATCGTTCTGATCTTGAAATCAATACCAATAGTGGCGGTGAAACTTGGCTTGAACTTGTCCTCCACAAATCTCAGCAAAAGACACGATTTACCAACACCGCTGTCACCAACAAGAAGAAGCTTAAGAATGGAGTCGTACGCTCTAGAAGGAGTTCTGGTAGCCATCGTTGTTTGTAGTAATTCTTCCCCTTTAAATCACTTTTAACGTGTCTGTCTGTGCGGTTTCGCCCTTTTCGTTCCGCTCCCAACTTCCCGCGTGTGCCTCCCCCCCTTTCGCGAAAGCGCGAAGAATTTAAAAAAGAAAAAAAAAAAAGCATCTGCCATTTACTGTCGTGCCAGCAAGCGGGTGCCCGTGGACGAAAAAACCGAATGGCGGACGTTCATAAGAGATGCCCCCCCAATCAGTGATAGTGAAAGCAGATTTTGCAAGATAGAGAGAAGAGATGCCTACTATTGCTGTTGACAAGGCCGACCTCTTTGAGTTGCTCGGACAGGAGTACTCCACCAGGGACTTTGACGAGTTGTGTTTCGAGTTTGGTATCGAGCTCGATGAAGACACTACCGAGGAGTGTCAAAAGAGTGGTGAACGTCCACAGTATAAGATTGAAATTCCAGCTAATCGTTATGATATGCTTTGTATTGAAGGTATTGCTCAGGCTTTGAACGAGTTCTTGGGTAACAAGGAACAACCAGATTTCCACTATTCTACTAAACCTGAGATCACTTTGACAATTGATGAGTCAACTATGGCTGGTAGACCATATGCTGCTGCTGCTGTTTTAAGAAACGTTACTTTCACAGAAAGATCATACCAATCTTTCATCTCGCTTCAAGATAAGTTGCATACTAATTTGTGTCGTAACAGAACTTTGGTCGCTATGGGTACACATGATTTGGATACTTTATCCCCATCTTTCACTTATTCTTTTAAAGAGAAAAAGGATATTGCCTTTATCCCATTGAATCAAACACAAACCATTAAAGGTGAAGACTTCATTGACTTCTATAAGCAAGATAAGAATTTGGGTAAATTCCTTCACATTATTGAAGATTTTGAAAAATTCCCAATCATTGCCGATTCAAAGAACACGATTGCATCCTTGCCTCCAATCATTAACTCAGAACATAGTAAGGTCTCTGTTAACACAAAGAACGTCTTCATCGAAATCACAGCCTCCGATAAGACTAAGGCCGAGATCGTCGTTAATCAACTGGTTGCCATGTTCTCTCACTACTGTGGTGACAAATTCTCAGTCGAACCAGTTCAAGTCATCTCAGAACACAATGGTGAATCAAGAATCACCCCACAACTCGCTCAAAGAACTATGACCGCTGAAAAGGATTACATTAACAGCTGTTTGGGTCTTGAACTTTCATCAGAAGAAATTTGTGCTCTTTTGAAGAAGATGTCCCTCATCTCTAAACCTTCAACAACAGATGCTAACTTGATTGACGTTAATATCCCAATCACTAGACCTGATATCCTTCACCAGGCTGATATCATGGAAGATGCCGCTATTGGT
Source organism: Petasospora bimundalis (assembly GCA_030569745.1). Lineage (NCBI taxonomy): Eukaryota > Fungi > Ascomycota > Saccharomycetes > Phaffomycetales > Wickerhamomycetaceae > Petasospora > Petasospora bimundalis. The sequence goes on from JAJMLR010000023.1 coordinate 153,862, forward strand.
TACGGTTACAACAAGTTGCCAAAGGTTAAGATCCCAGCTGATGATTGTGTCGCTCAACCATTGCCAATTAACAAGGTTTCTGATATCGTTAGAAATGCTTCTGCTCAAGCTGGCTGGTTGGAGGTGATGCCATTGACATTGTGTTCCCATGATGAGAACTTCAAGTTCCTTAACAACGATGATGACTCCAGAGCAGTCAAACTCGCTAACCCAAAGACTGCTGAGTACCAGGTTGTTAGAACATCTTTGATCCCAGGTATCTTGAAGACAATCCGTGAGAACAGAGATCACGCCCTCCCAATCAAGGTCTTCGAGTCTGGTGATGTCGTTTACAAAGACATGTCCTTGGAACGTCGTGCCTTCAACGAGAGACACTGGGCTGCTGTTTACGCTGGTAAGACTTCCGGTTTCGAATACCCACAGGGTCTTCTCGGTAAGATCATGCAAACCATGAGAACTCCATGGATTGCCGAGCCTTCAAAGTCCACTGAGAAGGGTTACTGGATCGAGGAGGATGTTGACAACAAGATGTACTTCCCAGGTAGAGGTGCTAAGATTTTCTACAGACATAAGAATGGCCAAGAAGCCAAGGTTGTTGGTTCTATTGGTGTTTTGCATCCAAAGGTGTTGAACAACTTTGAGATTCCATATGCCGCAACTGCCGTGGAGATTAACGCTGAGGTTTTCCTTTGAAGAGGTGAACTGGTTTTTTTTTTTCTTCTTCTGTTTCAGAGAGATGAATAAACAGGGATGAATCACTTTATATATACAATTCATCGTTTGTAAATACACTACAGAAAGTAGACCTTTTAAATTAAGCTATCTATTCATTTCATGCATACACAGGGACACCGGTCTTTAGCCAAATGTCATGGTGATATTTTCTTTCGTTGGGAACTCGTCATTGTATTCATCACATTGAGACGGTTCATTGTCATTATATGCCTTGATTTGTTTAATATTGTTTCCTTCTTCTTCCTCTTGTTCTTCAATACGTGATAGATCCCCATTTTCTTCAGAAACTATATCACGATCTGAACCTGAATCCTTATCAAGGGGTTCATCAACCGGAGCTAGCTCATCAATCATGTCAGATTCCTCGGCAAGATCAATATCCTTTGCGATTGACTCAGTGATTGTCTTGTCTTCAGCATTCTTGATAGTTTCAACTCTTTCCATAATCTTATCAACATCAAATTCTTCTAAAGACCCTGTAGTCGATTGACGGGATAGAGTCTCCTGACTGCTGTTTCTAGATTCAGAGTATATATCCCACCATTCTTTCTTCTTAGGCTTCATCCATTTTGCAAACAAGCCTTTTTTCTTGGTTGAACCCTCTTGATCTAATAGTTTCCTAGCTTCATCAAACTCACTGATCAACTTTCTTTGACGTTCGGTTGCTTCTGGATCTGGCTCATCAATTTCAACAAACTCTTCTGAAAGTACACGGAATCCAATCTTCTTCAAAAGTTTTGGCATTGCAGTACGATAACCCATATGTCCTTCCACAAGATTTGTGCAATTGAAGTTCTCAATACCATCAATGTCCTCAATTGGAGACAAACCGGCAACTCTTCTTAGACCACCACTGGTGGCTCTGAAGAGATATCCTAAGATCCAATCCTTTTTGGAGTAGGCATTCACAACTCGCCCGGAGACCACAGATCTAGCAAGCATTAACTGTTCACGAGAGCCAACGACTGGTGCTCCGAATAAAATCACGTCTTGAACTAAACCATGAGCACCTCTTTTAGCCAATTCTAGCAGACAAGAGTAAATGACTCTGGAACCAATCGAGAAACCTATAAGTGTAACTGGACGTTCACCCAAGTTCCTAGCAATTAACGTATCAGCAAGGACCAATCCGGCCTTCCATGCACGGTCAAGGGACACATTCCAAGGGTTATCAATGATGTACTTGAGTTTTGAGAGAGCCATTGGTACTTGGAGAGCACTCATCAATCCAATAAGGATTGTGGCACCTAAAATTTGTTGGATAGACTGGGTTAAAACTTCGGATGCTAAGATTCCAATAGTTTCACCCATAGATTGTAGCATTTCAGGTTCCCATAAAACAGAATACAAATCACCCATGACAGGATCAACGGTAGAGAACGGAAGTCTAACATCATCTGACTTACTGTTCATCCACCCAGATACTGTGATGATGAGGTTTGTTCTTTTGTTGTTATGTAATGGGACAAACTCAAACGTCTTAACATCCCCAACCCTTTTCATCATACCTGTAGAGCCTGCTCTAGCACCCAAAAGAGTACTACTAACTGCAATGATAGACGTTCCACCTGCACCAGCTAAGAAGCCAGCAGTTCCACCAATACCGATCGTAGACAGACCAGCTGCTATACCGGCACCAATAACGGGGGCTAGTAAACCACCACTTAAACCAAGAACTAAAGAACCACCAACCGTAGCCAAACCAACGTACATGTATTTTTTCCTTTTGGCCATTTTAGTTCTATGCTTCAATATTTCTTCTTCATTCCAAACCTGTTCAGATGTATCTTCAAGTTCGAGAGCCTCGGTGATTCGTCTTTCAAATTGATAAACGTCTAAACCTTCAACTCCCAAGTGTTGAGCAAATTGAAACAGGAGAGTTCTTGATCGAGCATCGTAAATGGAATCTGAAATCAGCATTAAAAAGAGATCACAAATAACAGTCCAACGAACGTCAACTTCTAAAGTTTGGTTTCCCTTGGTATCTTCTGGTCTAATTACACCTGTTTTAAGTTCATAGATTTTGGATGATTCGTTTGTCTTCTCATAAGCTGGGTTTGCAATGACAGAAGTTCTCTTCAAAGACCTAGCCAAATCACTGGGATCAATACTATGTGATACCAACTTTTCTGTCATCTTAATCTCTTCTTCCGGGATATCGAGATGATAATATATTCTATTCATGATTTTCACTTGCCAATATCCCATACTTGACTGTGCAACGTGCATTCTTTTCACAAACTTAGATCTACCGGATTTGGCAGTCTTCGTAACACCCCATTTGGCAAGCGATGTGGCCATATCTGTCATTACTAATTTCACCAATCCAACATATGCTAATTTTTCAGAATCATCTAATAAGTCCTTTGTTGTATTCAGTTGATCTGTAGTGGTATGACTCTCAGTGAAGAGATCCTCATCAATTGCATCATACGTGTCATCATCTTCATCTGAACTACCATTGGTTACTTCCTTTGCAGGATATATTGGTGATTTTCTTGGTTGAGCTGAAGCCTTGAAAAGGAATTCAGTTTTTGCATCTGCTTCATGGTATTTAGCAGCTTGTTCTTCAGCAGCGATCTTGGTGTACCCAAAAGTTGAAGCAAATGGGTTATCAAGTTCCGTAGTGGAAGCATTCTTTTCAACCAAAATCTCACCCTTTTCACCAAAGACTTCATTATCATTAGCAGTCTCCATCTCTTGCCAATCATCATCCTCGAGATCCACACTTAGATTCACAATATGCTTGGAAATATTCTCTGATTCTTCTGGGTCCTTATGACCCGTTGACTGGTTGCATACTGAATGGGAATCATCTTCTACAGCATCAACATACGAATTCCGCGTGATCTTGTTCACCTGACCCCCACTGAGATCAAACTCAACGTATTGATCTTGCCGTGTGATTTCTTGCTCTATGGCTTCCGGCTCTGAGATCATTATGTATATGTCACTGGGAGCCAATCGTTTAAGGTCAATAATCTCACACCGGTCTTGAAGATTGCCTTATGTGGAAAGTACTGAAAACGAGCTTCCCAAACGGATGGTATCAGCAACTCTGCTTAACAAAGCACAACTCTTCAATGGTGATTGTAGAATTATTTGAATAGAAGGTAACCTTCCGGGGGGCAGAATCGTGTTCGGGTCACGTAAACACATCTCACAACTTTATCGCGAGAGCCCAATTAGGGAAAGGTTATGCAGCGCTGGTGGCCACCCAGACACCAAACAAGTGACGACTGTCTGCGACGGTACGGGCAGCAACGCGCGCGCGCCGTTCGCGAATCGTTCTCGAGCGGTCCACCGCATTTTATAAATTTTTCACTCTGCCGATTTTCTTTTTTCCTTTGCCAAACACTTTTGAAGAAGCTCATCACCAATCCGATTTAAAAATGGCTCCAATCGTACGTGTCCTTCTCTAAACTCAGAAGGCTTCCAACAAGCTGAGAATGTTACGTTGTGGTGTGGGAGTTTGCTCAACCTCGGTGTCTAGGTTCTCTTGCTATATGGGCTTTGCTGAATTTTACAACTCTTTTTTTTTGGAAGAGTAGTAATAGCAGTAGGTCTTGATACTAACTATTTTCTCTTATAGACCAACAAGAAGGCTAAGGCTGTTAAGAAGTTCACCGTTGACGTTTCCGCTCCAACTGAGAACGGTGTCTTTGACCCATCCTCTTACGTCAAGTACTTGAACGACAAGATCAAAGTTGAGGGTATTGTCGGTAACTTGGGTAACGACATCACCATCGAGGAGTCTGGTAACACCGTTACCGTTGTCTCTTCTACCAAGTTCTCTGGTAAGTACTTGAAGTACCTCACCAAGAAGTACTTGAAGAAGAACCAGATCAGAGACTGGATCAGATTCGTCTCCGTTAAGCAGAACTCTTACAAGTTGACTTTCTACTCTGTTGCTGCTGACGAGGAGGACGAGGAGTAAATTAACTAATTGATGGTTATCTTTTACGATGATACATTTAGTTAGCTAATGATCTCTTGTTTTTCTTTTTTTTGCTTTCTTATGTTTTAATGGGTTTATGGGTTTAAAAAAATATTTGGAATAGATATTCTCAAATTTGAAAGTAATCAATTGTAGTTTTCATATTAGTCTTCCCTTCCTACCTTGTCATTCTTAGATTTGGTGTATGTGAATATAAGTTATGTTTGATTTTTTTTTGCAGCTGCAGATTTGGTTTACCCTACATGAAAGATTGCATATTATGGAGTGTGTATTCCAAGACGACATTCCTGTATATATATATAACTAAATATATAAGCTACGTTTGAAGAGAGTTGCCTTATACATACAATTATATAAGTTTTATATCAAATGTAAAAGAAATAGGTCATTCCTCGTCCGTACTGGACTTCTTTCTATACAATCTGTAGAAGAATCTCATATTCTCCAACTTCAATGGATATTCGAAATCAGCACCACATCTATACCAACAACTATCACTTTGACTGATTAATTCCCAATCACCAGACTTCTGGTCCTTTCCTAAGAGAATTGTATCAATCAAAAATTGGATAGGGAACTTCTTTGTACCCACAGTAATATGACTATAACTACCAGCACTTTCAGTAATGAGAAGTAGAGATCCTTCTTGACACTCTTTGTTAAGGGACTGGAAGAATCTAAGGGATCCAGCTCTGTCTTCAGCGAATAATTCATTAGTAGTGAACATCAATGTGATTAAATCAAGTGATTTAAGATCGAGAGTATTAGTTTGTTTTAATACATCTGCATTAGTGAATTTCATTTCAACGCATTCAGGATCTTGATAAACCCATCTCTTTTGAATATGACCCGTTATTTTGTTTGTAATCATACTCCAATCGGCAATATCGATTAAATTGATTTTCAACTTTGTAGAATATGGATCAACTTTATCAACTTGTCCTTGTGTGAAGATAGAACAAAAAGCCACAAGTTCTGCGCAAGCACCACCACCAATAGCCAAAACATTAGAATCCTGTGTAGCTAATAACTCTCTAATAGGATGTAACGTACAAAATAAGGAAGCATAAGCCAATGATCTAGAAGGAGTCCATCTAGTACAATAAGCCATACGTCTATCATCATCTCCAAATGCCTTGATATAATCACGATTGTACAAATCACCTTTCACTGTTTGGACAAATGTATGCAAATTTGGAGAGTCAAAGAGGAACTTGAAACATTCTTGAAACAATCTGAGTGTATCACTTGGTGGAAGAGCAGTCTTTGGAGAGGCTTCAATAGTGGATAATTTGTCCTGAAGTGTAAGCTCTTCAAAAGCCTGTTCGAAATCGTCACCTTCTTCATCCTCCACAACAGCATGCTTTTCTTTGTATTTCTGTGCTCTGCGACTCATTATATATATATGGAATTCCTTGAAATAACCCTATAAGAATGAAAGAGAAAGAGAAAGAGAAAGAGAGAGAGAAAGCCCTAAAACTGAGATGAGCCTGCCCTGCGCCCTTTTCTTTTTGGTGTCCGGGTGCGATCCCCTATAAAAACACAGTTGAAAATTTTCCACCTCCGCTTCAACTAAGATTTACTGGTTCGATTAATCAAGCAATCTGTGTTACTTAACCACTCAATGGACCTTGAACTAAATCATTTTTATGGTTGTTCTTGAGATGTTGTAGACCGGTTTCTTAGCAGTTCGGCGCTTGAGAGGCAAGCTTTATCGTTTGGTCACTATGTCGGGGTCCACTACTTGTCCTTCCCTCACGGGAGGTTGATCGGTTTTGTGGGTCTTGATAGATTGAATGAACACACTTGTGGTGTTGAAGCAGGGTAGCCCCGTCGACAGATTGTAGAGCAAGTGGGATTGGCTTTGAACTCTCAAGAACTCCTCCGGGAATATTGATTGAGTTCGGCCGTTTGGTTTCACAGCAACATATTCCTCCTCGTAGTGTAGGTTCTTTTGGACCGCTGATCACCTGGGAAAAACCATGTTGCATACATCGACTTCCTTTATATAGCACTATATATAGAATAACATTCATAACTCTGAATTCTTTATACTTGTAGTTTAACTTAATCTACATTTTAGTAACAGTTTGGGGTGTGTTTATTAAACCAGAAAAAACAACAAGACAAGAGAATAAAAAAAAGACATGACTATAAAATTGTGATATATTAGAAACAATTTAGTGGTGGAACAAACGAATTGGGTTCTCAACGTAAACCATATCAAAGGAATCAGCAGCAGCAAAGACAGCACTGTCCTGAACGGAACCAGATGGAGCAGCAACGTACTTGACACCAGATCTAGCAGCTCTGTAGACATTGTCTGGGAATGGGAAGAAAGCATCAGATGACAAGGCAACGTTGGTCAACTTGGAGAACCACTCATCCTTCTCCTCTTGAGTGAATGGAGTTGGAAGGATCTCAAACTTAGACTCGAACTCAGACTTCTCTGGCTCTGTTGTTGGGATCTGACCTGTGACGAACAAGTCAATGGCGTTGGACTTGTCTGGTCTCTTAACACCCTTGGCCCACTTGAAACCAAGAACCTTTGGATGCTGTCTCAACCACCAGTTATCAGCCTTCTCACCAGCAAGTCTGGTACAGTGAATTCTTGATTGCTGACCAGCACCAAGACCAATGACCATACCATCCTTAGCGTAACAAACGGAGTTAGACTGGGTGTACTTCAATGCAATGGTAGCAACGGTCAAGTCGATAATGGCCTGCTCTGTGAGGTCCTTGTTCTTAGAGACAATCTCCTTGAATGTGGACTTGTTAATGATGGCATCGTTTCTCTTTTGCTGTAAGGTGATACCGTAAACCTGTCTAGACTCAGAAGAGTCTGGTGTGTAGTTAGGGTCGATTTGAAGGACACAGTACTTACCACCCTTCTTCTTTTGCAACAACTCCAAAGCCTCTGGCTCGAAACCTGGGGCAATAACACCGTCAGAAACCTCCTTGGAGATGATCTGAGCAGTTGGCAAGTCGACAATGTTAGAAAGGGCGATCCAGTCACCGAATGAGGACATTCTGTCAGCACCTCTAGCTCTAGCGTAAGCATTGGCCAATGGAGACAAGTTCTGGATGTCTTGGACGAAGTACAATTGCTTCTCAGCGTCGGTCAATGGCAAACCAACAGCGGCACCAGCTGGGGAAACGTGCTTGAAAGAGGCAGCAGCTGGGAGGTTCAAAGAGGCAGACAACTCCTTAACCAATGGCCAGGAGTTCAAGGCATCCAACAAGTTAATGTAACCTGGGGAACCAGACAAGACCTTAAATGGCAAGTCACCTTGTGAGACGTAAGCCTGAGCAGGCTTCTGATGTGGGTTAGCACCATAACGAAGTGGCAATTGAGACTTACCCTCAGCGTACTGCTTTCTGAAGAAGTCAGAGATAGCGGCATCGTAATCAGCAGTGTGCTCGAAAGCCTTCAAAGCAAACTTGTTTCTAGCATCCTGAGAAACCTCACCAGAAGAGAGCTCCTTCAAGAAGGAAGAGTAGTCCAATGGGTCAGACAAGATGGTAACTCTGGCGTGGTTCTTAGCAGCGGCTCTCAAGAGAGTAACACCACCAATGTCAACCTCCTCAACAGCCTCAGCAATTGTGACACCAATCTTAGAGATTGTCTCCTTGAATGGGTACAAGTTACAAACGACAATGTCAACCTTCTCGATCTGCTGGTCCTTCAAGTCCTGCTCGTCAGACTCAAGGTTTCTAGCAAGGATACCACCGTGAACGGCTGGGTGCAAAGTCTTGACACGACCACCAAGCATCTCTGGAGCGTGTGTGATAGAGGAGACATCCTCAACTGGGAAACCAGCCTCACGGACCATCTTAGCGGTACCACCAGAGGCAAGGATACGGACGTTGTTCTCTACAAGTCCCTTTGCGAGGTCCAACAAGCCGGTCTTGTCGTAGACAGAGAGAATGGCGGTTTTTGTGTAGGCAGCCATTATTTCGGATTTGATTGAGGATCTGTGGATCTGTACTCTTTGTAGGCAGGGAAGAGAAGCAGAAGCGGCAATGGTCCTTTATAAGTTTCAAGTGTTGATGGGCTTCTTCCACCAAATTAATCCAATTTTCCTCAGTCAAGCGGCCGCGATCTGGGGGGATGACCGAGGGCAATGGCCGGGCCGGAATTGAGGGTGCAGCATGACTCTTCAAGTCTTTGTTGACTCTGTTTCTTATCGATTTTATATTTGTTGCTCTACTTGGATATTTTTTTTTAGTTCTTTACACTCAATAGATCAATTAGATATATACAGCATATGCAATAATAAACACCCCATTAACTCAATTCAACAAAACAGCGATTCTCAAACCAAGAGCAAAACCAACTGCCAAAGCGAAAAAATTGCACATTGCTCCACAAACTTGAAAAGTTAGCGGGAGTGCGCTTAAGAACGGTATCTCCACAAAGAAAGAGTGTTGTTTCTCTTCCAGGTGTGACGACGACCAGCCTTGGTGTTGTTGTATCTGTGACCCTTGTTGAGACCTCTGGACTTCTTACCAGCAGCGGTAAGACCTCTAGCCTCTCTGTGCTTGTGGACTGGCTTAGCGATCCAGTTGTATCTGGCATCACGTCTAATAGCCTTGTGCTGTGGGTCGACAAGGATAACCTCGAAGTACTTGTAGGTGGAATCCTGGTTAACCCAGTAAGAGTTCAAAACTCTCAAGTTAGCAGCACGACGACCAACACGCTCCTCAGCGGTGGTTCTGAGAGACTTCTGGTACTTCAACTGAGAAACACCCTGGTTGGTTGGCTTACCGTAAGTAGCACCCTTTGGAACAGGTCTCTTTCTGTTACCACGTCTAACTCTGACACGGAAGATAACGAAACCCTGCTTGGCCTTGTAACCAAGACGTCTGGCCTTGTCTGGACGGGATGGTCTAGAAGCACGGTGGATAACGTTCTTCTGTCTGTACTCCCAAACTCTGACTCTGAACAAGAATCTGTTGACATCAGACTGCTTCTTTCTCTGCAACTCTTCCAAGTACTTGTAGGCACCCATTTTAACTGTTTTGTTAGTATATAATACACTTTCTAAACAACTTCTTGGTCAACAGTAAGGGGTTGATCAAAATGAAAAATTTTTGGCGATGGAAGATGGGAGCGCGAAAGTTGGTACGCGCCGCAGACGTCTTGCGCTACAAAAACTTCTAGGGCAGCAGGTTATGCACGTGACTACCCCGAGGGCTACCAATTCTTTAGGGTGTCTTTGGTTTTTTTTTTTTTATTTTTTTTTTTTTTTTTAATAATTTTCGGGTCGATCGCACAGGGTTTGATCATGGATTTCAAAGTAATACATTTTAATATATCCTCGGCAAAAGTACTATATACGGATGTAATGTATCCGGCAAATTGATATCTGATTGCACCACAGTTGACATATGACGTCTACTTGCACTGTACGAACGAGGAGAAGTCTACGTTCAACCGTGTTTTTGGGAATGTTGATGTCGCGGAATTGTCACTCGCGCTGATCGATCGACGTCATAAGGCAGACGACAATCCTAAGTAGTACTTTAACCCGGTATCCTTTTTAATATAATATTTCCATATTCATATATGGGTATACGAGCTTTGCATGGATATTAACGTTTTATACCGTTATAAAGTTTCATTATATCATTTTACCTCATTCCAAGGTTTCAGCCACCAGTGCGGGTTCGCCGCGTAGTGGGGTTTTAAGTTTCTGAGCTTTTGAGTTGTTCCTGCATTGGACCACGCACTTCCCCCTGGCGGATCGCTCAAGCTCAGCCGCTACGCTCGACAATCCGAGATGATCCTTTCAGGTGTACCATGTGAAGGTCGATATTTCAATATTATTACAATCAGAGGAGTACTTATTCACTAACTGATTTGAGCTGTCTTCAAAGTATATGCACCAATAGTTGTTCTAAGGAATTTGTGTTAAGGTTACAAAGATACTTCTGCGCCTATTTACTCCACACATGTTATTTGGTCTAATCTCTTGTGGAGGGAGCATAAAGGTCAATTTATGAATCTCACAGAAATCGACATGGGATTATCGATTAGAAAAAAAATAAATAAATAGTATATCGAGCTGCTTTGAACAGATCTTTGCAGTGTTTTTGTAGCCAAGACACGAAATGACAAAACGAAACATGCAGGAACGCAAACCCTGTTGACACAACAAACAACAGCGGGAATTCCTACCACAGTGTGATGCCGCAACACTAACGTTACGATTAAGAATGCAAGGGCGAAAACAATGAATTATTGGTAGTTGTCAAAGATATTTGTAATTTAATAAGCCTATATTTTCTGAAGCAATGAATGGCCAGAATCGTCAATAGAACCGAGAATCGTTTCTGCTTCCACGATCATCGCTTGGACGCATTTGCATGGGCCACACAGGAGGAACCTTCTCGGTACTTGCGTGGCCGAATGTCTTCTACTGCACATGCAAGCAACGTCGACACTCAAAACTTTGAGCATTGCGAGCTCCTGTTTATAAATACAGACCAGTACCCCCCGAACACATACACCCGTAATGCCAGGCTACTGGCCCTATATCACCTTTTTTTCACACAACTACCACATATTAAACACACTTCAAAATGGGTTTGGATACAGATTCAGCAGTGGGACTGGTTGCCCTGGCGACTGATGCATCCATAACAACAAGTCTAACAGCATATCCCACCGCCATTATTGCCTCCACAATCAAAACATCACATACATCTGACACTACAACTTCGCCCACAACCATAGTATCAAGCTTCTATTCTGATCTGGAACAGTTAACGGATTCATCGAGTATCGCTATGCTTGCATCATCTCAGGCAGCAGCTTCCCTCGGAACATCACAGAGTGGTTTGGATTTGGCTGCTACTACTGATTCAGTATCAACACAGACCTCTTCTCAAGGAAAAGAAAGCTCTGGTGCTGGATCCCTTCATTATCCGGAAGCCCAGACATTGAATTGGAAGCTCAGAATAGCCATTCCACTATTGTTGGTCATGCCTATGATACTATGAATCGCTAATCTATACCACTATCAATGTATAGACATTGTGAATTTATCATCTCTTCAGCTGTTTCCACCCAGGTATACATATTCAAACATACCATATCAAGTTTTACCAGTCAAGCCTTCACTTCTTTTTTAATCTGCACTTTTTTTCCAAAATCTTTTTAATGCCCATACATTGACATACCTGAATGAACAGTACATTGCAGATAGTTGCAATGATCAAGAGACTATAAATCTTTCTAACGTACCTTTCTGGTATATTGTTAAACTTTTTCCTGAATCAGTTTTGTTTGCAGATACGATACACACTTATATATTGGTGTTTTAAGTCCAGCTATATTTTGATGAATACATATACCCACACCCTTAATTACTTGTAAACAGCCGATTAAATATCTGCATATGATGCATAAATGATGAGGATAATACTAAATCAGACATGACAATATCCCATGATTAGTTGATTAGGCTATGTATCAATCAATACTTACTACATTTTAGAATAATAGTTAACAAATTTGAACATTAAAAAACAACCTATATATAACAAAGAAAACCAAAAAGATAATACCAACGATGGACTGAAACAGTAACGTCCGAGAAGAAAAGATTCATGAAATGCAAATTCGAGCTTTTTGCTCTTGATGTGATGAGATAATATGAGATGCAATAAAGAGTGCTTAGGTCAATTTACAATCCCAAAAGAATAGCTGGAGCAGCCATAAGAGCACCAATGGCACAACCAGACTTCCAGTTCAAGTTCAAAGCAGCAGCACCAGAATCGGAGGCAGTGGTAGTGGTAGAAGTGTTAGAGGAGTTAGAAACGTTGGAGACAGCGTAGACGACAGCACCGGTTGGGACGAGGGAAAGAGTCTGGACCATTTTTGAAGATTTTAGTGTGTGTTTATTTGGTTTTGAAGATGCAAAAAAGAAGAGTTTGTCTTTTTGTTGATGATGATTAAAAGGATTGACAAAAAAAGGTGTTAGAAAGTGGTACCAACGCTCGATATTTATACACGATGAGTACTGTCAAAGTTGGATAAGATTTACGCGACTCAGTTCTTAAAATAGAACGAACGCGTGCGCCCCCAAGTTATATGCACCAATTTGACTTCCCGATTTGGCAACCAGCAAGCCACATGGTTAATTAGTTCTCTGTCATGAGATTGACACAAAATATCCACAGCTATCTGGGAAGCGCAATTATGTATTATACTGGTGAGTGTTGTATGCTCAAATCAGTATATTAACTGAGAGTGCAGTCTCTTCGAGACGTTTGTGTTATACAATGTTTTCTAGTGATTAAATAATTAATTCAAATCCTTTGCCAATTATTCAGGAACCCATTGTTACCAGGATTATGAGGTCTAATGACTCCACTGATAGTCTTGGCCTATTTTTAGCATGATTTTGTATTGCAAGAAGGCTTTGTTAATGGAAAAAAAAAATCTGATCCATATCTCAAAGAGGAAATTTGTAAACAAAGAGTTATAATCCCGTAGCGTTCTACAAATCCGTGACACATTAAGATGTAGAGGGGGGTTTATCATGGCTGGTTCTACTTTAATGAATTATACTGAACTAACCTCGTTTGCATCATTCTGGTAATGGATATCTGCTACAGTCTCTAGAACGGCAAAGACTACAATAATATATTGTGTATTCCAAACTGCCAAAGAGATCCCAAACCGGTAGGAATCGCGAAGAACAATTACTCGGCAAAAAAATTTTCGCAGTCCCAAAGTGGTGTTCTGATGTTACTTTTGGGTTGCCCACCCTTTGTCGCGACACACACACAGCTCCGGGTGCCTCTCTGGGCGGTGGGCGGTGGGGCCCTCGCGCTCTGTGTGTAGGGTGAAAAAAAACTGGAAACATTTGTCGAGGACCATCAACACCAACTATGATAGATTTTTCTTTCCTCAGGTATACCCTTTAAATATCCTTTCTACAAATCAAGTCGAAATGGCAGGTGTTCGTGAAAAAAAAGCTGAGTACTTCGGTAAATTGAGAGAGTTGCTCGAGGAGTACAAGTCCATCTTCGTTGTTGGTGTTGACAATGTCTCTTCCCAGCAATTGCACCAAATCAGAAAGACCTTGAGAGGTGACGCCGTCGTCCTCATGGGTAAGAACACCATGATCCGTCGTGCTATCCGTGGTTTCTTGTCTGACTTGCCAGAGTTTGAGAAGTTGTTGCCATTCATCAGAGGTAACGTTGGTTTCATTTTCACCAACGCTGACTTGAAGACTGTCAGAGACATCATCTTGGCCAACAAGGTTGCTGCTCCAGCTCGTGCTGGTGCCGTTGCTCCAGAGGACGTCTGGGTTCCAGCTGCTAACACCGGTATGGAGCCAGGTAAGACCTCTTTCTTCCAGGCTCTTGGTGTTCCAACCAAGATTACCAGAGGTACCATTGAGATTACCTCTGACGTTAAGGTCGTTGCTGCCGGTACCAAGGTTGGTCCATCTGAGGCTGCTTTGCTTAACTTGCTTGACATCTCTCCATTCTCTTACGGTTTGTCTATCGTTCAGGTTTACGACAATGGTCAGATCTTCCCAGCTTCTATCTTGGATATCACTGACTCTGAGTTGGTTGGTCACTTTGTTTCCGCTATTAACACCATTGCTTCTATCTCTTTGGCTGTTTCTTACCCAACTTTGCCATCTGTTGGTCACTCCGTTGTCAACTCTTACAAGAACTTGCTTGCCGTTGCTATTGCTTCCAAGTTTGTCTTCCCAGAGATTGAGGAGCTCGTTGACAGAATCGAGAACCCAGAGAACTACGCTTCTGCTGCTCCAGTCGCTGCTGCTTCCGGTTCTTCTGAGGCCGCCCCAGCTGAGGTTGAGGAGGAGGCTGAGGAGTCTGAGGATGACGACATGGGATTCGGTTTGTTCGACTAAACGTCTCGTGTTTAGAATAATTTAGTTTATTTCTTTTCCACCCATATTTTTATTTGTAGTTTCTTATCAAGGGTCCTATGGGGCGCAGTTGTAGCCGAGAAAGCGATTGGCGCAGCAGATCACTCGTTTTTCGCATAGCCAATTCTCGGCCAAAATATTAAAAGGCACACACCACCCCCGCCACTCTTTCTCTTTCTTCCTCCCATACTTTCACTTAATAGGTACTTTCACTTAATAGTAAAATAAAATATGAGTGAAAAGGATATGCCAATTGTCCCAGAGGGATGGAAGGCTGTTCATGATGATAAGTAAGTGATTGAAAGAATATGGGGTTTGTGGTGAATTGATTATTAACTTTAGCAAGATACAAGACATGGTTCTACGTTGATTTGAAAACTAAAGCTTCCCAATGGGAAGCACCACAGGGTACAAAGTTCCCAGGACAAAGTGATGAACCACCAGCATATAGCGCGCCAAATGGCGCTCCTCCAAGTAAGAGCGTCAATCAAGCACAGGGTGTTGCGGGCGGATACCCTCAGCAACAGTACTATCAGCAGCAGCAACAGTATTACCCACAACAGCAACAACAGTATTACCAACAGGGATACCCACAACAACAGTACTATCAACAACAACAACAACAACAAGGTCGTAACAATCGTATGGGTGGTATGGGTATGGGTTTAGCCGGTGCCGGTGTAGGTTTACTTGGTGGTGTTTTGCTTGCCGATGCCTTGATGCCAGATCACTATGGTGGATTTGGAGGTCCAGGTGGTGATTTTGGTGGACCTGGAGGAGACTTTGGTGGTGGTGACTTTGGTGGTGGTGATTTTGGTGGTGATTTCTAATCAGTTAATGAATATACGGAGTTTTTTCTTTTCTTTTTGCTTTGCTTTGTCATTTGAGATACTTTATTTATGAGTTATATAAACAGAACAAACATGGCATCGGCTCCCCCGAGGCTGCTCGGCCGAGGCCCGCTAACCTCCGCAAACCGTCTATGTTTTCCTTTCCGAGTTCCGGAGCTGTCGGCAACTGAGGAACCCTGAGCATTATAAATGAGCCCTTCCTTTTTTTTTTTTTTTTGATTTTTTCTCCAAGAAAAGAGTTTAAACTGTTTATAAAAGTATGATAATTCGCTGTATTTTGTGTTTTGTTATGGTTTAAAAAAAGAAAGATATAAAAGAAGTTAATATATAATGCCCAATATACTTCCGAAGATCATAAGGAGGTCATCAACAGATCACAAACATGAAAATGTCATGGAAATAGAATCAAATTCCAAACTTTTAATAAATTCTGATTTAAATACAATTGAATCATCAAAATATTCATTTACTACAACAACTCCTATTGTTAATTCACCTGATTGGGAAATCAGATATGATACAACGTTATCAGTTTATTATTATCTTAATACTAAAACAAATGAAACTCAATTTGATCATCCAGATGAAGTTGTATCACCATTAGCATCACCAATATCCAAAATTAATCAAGATGAAGATCATAGGAAATTTAATTTCCATGGTACTGCATTGAAAAGAACATTATCACCAAGATTTCTTGGTTCAGGTTTAAGAAGAATATCATCAACAAAACAGAAAACTAAACAAGATATTAATACTGATGATCAAGATATTGAAGAATTTAAAAGACAATTGGATATGGAAATCCAAGATTATGAGACAAAAAGACTCAATAGTGATATTTGAGTTACGAAATTTTATATTAACGAACGTGTATGACCCCCTATATATAATGTAATCAAGCTTTTCTCTTTCTTAAATGAACTGAAGTTTTTATATCTTTAACATCTTTAACATTAACATCTTTAGCTTCTTCAGCTTCTTTAGCTTCTTTCTTCTGTTCAAGTTCATGAATTGTATCCAATTCATTAATAAACCATGTTAAAATACCCCAAAGTAATAAGGAAAGAACGAGTAAATTTATAAGATGAATAGATCTTGAAAGAAATGCAAACACTGTTAATGTTAACACAAGTCCAGCAAATGTGACGTGAGTGGCAAGAACCAAAGTGGGTGTTGTACCCGGTGTGAATATCGATTGCCACAATTCTGTAGTGAACTGAATCATCCTGTTTTATGATAATATGGATGATTATTGAAGAAGAAGAAGAGAGAGAGAGAGACACGTTCCGAGGAAAAAAATACACAATCTCTATCCAATCGCGCGTATTAGGTAATTTTCGCGCTCCACCAAGTTCAACTTAACTGTTAACTGTTAACTAACTATTAACTATTAACTATTAACTATCAAGTTATATATAAGAGATGTCAAAGTTTGCACCAAAGGAACCAATCCAACTCGATCCTCCCAAGGATGAATTGTTCACCAGAAGTGAATTACAACAGTTTAATGGTAAGTCTCTTGCGGGGGGCTCTTTACATCATAATTTATCTAACAATGAATAGGAGTTACAAATCCACACAGATACATTGCTATAAAGGGCACCGTATTTGATGTTACTAGAAACTTTGCTGCTTATGGGCCCGGTACGAAATATAATGCATTGGTTGGTAAAGATGCCAGTAGAGCATTGGGTAAATCTAGTTTGAAAGATGAAGATACCGATCCTAATGTAAGCCATGATATTTCAGATTTCACAGAGAGACAACATAAAGTCCTTGATGATTGGTTCACGTTCTTTGTTCAAAGATACAACATTGTGGGAAGAGTAACTGATCTCTAAGGTAATAAACGTAAATAATTTAAAAGAAAAAAGAACACAAATTGTACCCCAAACGAGGTTCGAACCCACACCGAAAAATGCTTTACAGGTTTTTTTTTTGGGGTCTCTCGGCTTCTGCCCCCCAACCCGAAAGCCGAAGACCCATAAATTTTGTCCTCTTTAAAGAAAAAAAAAACAAAAAAAAAACAAAAACATTTGAAACTCGACTTTTTTGTGTAAATAAACAGTTTTTAAAAGTTTCATTGTTTTACTTAAAGTCTCATCATTCACTTTCCAGGACTTTGGAAATACCTTCGTTTTAACCTATAAAGTTTTATATATATAAGAACACACGTCAAGATGCACGCTTCTAAAGCTTACTCTAATAATCCCAATACGGCATCTCTAAGGAACCAACTACTTTCAAGTGATGTTGGAAGTATTGATGTTCGTCATGAAACACCAATCAATAGATCTTCCTTACAACAGGGTCAATATCAACAATCTTATCAACATGCACCACCAATTGGTTCATATCAACAACAACCACAGGCACCAAGGTCAAGAAGATCATCTATAGTGAGTAATCATTCTAATTTTAACATTATGAAGTTTGGTAAAAAGAAAAAGCAACAATTCTCTGGTGGAGATGATGATGATGATGAAGATGGTAAAGATATTATGTTGGATCCTTCAACGGTATCAACAATGTCATTTGATGATTTAAGTTCTATGAGAGATCGTGGTCGTTATGGTATGCAACAACAAAATTTTGATACTGCACCAATTATTCCAACAATTCATACACCTGGTACAAGACCAATATCTGGTGCTTCAAATACTCAATATAGGAAACAAATGACTGCAATGAAAAAGCAAGCTTATTCACAAGCTGGTAAATTTTCAAAACAAGTTGATCCAAGAGCAATGTCATTACAAACACCCGTTGGTGGTAATCCTTATTTGGAAACTGGTGATTTAAGATCAAATTCATTTGCAAATCAACAACAACAACAACAACAACAATTTATACAAGGATCTCATCCAGGTTCAAGGGCTAATTCATTAACACAATTTCCTCAAAATAATACCGGTCCAAGAGCTTATTCTTTAACCACAAACCCTTATCAACAACAACAACAACAACAACAATATCGTATGATGGGTCCTGGTCCTGGTCCTGGTCCAGTTCCTGGTCCAATTCCTGGCCCAATTCCTGGTCAAATGGCAAGAGGGCCAGGTCCATATAGACCACAACAGAGACAACCTCCACATTCACAACAGGGTTATAACCCACAGATGAATAATCATAGACTCTCTGCTCCAAATGTCTCATCCCCGTTGAGTGGTGCTCCACAATCATTGCCTCCATCTCAACAGATTCCATATCATAATGATCAACAACAAGGTTATCCTCAAATAAAGAGAGAAACATTCTCTAATCAAGCTCAACAGATGCCACAACAACAACAACAACAACAACAACAACAACAACAATGGATCCCACAACAACATTCTCAAAATCAAGTAAATCCTATTGGTGAAGTAAGAAGGGGACAACCAGAAATTCAACAACCTTACAAACAACAACAACAACAACAACAACAACAACAACAACAACAACAACAACAACAACAACAACAACAACAACAACCAAATCAATATTCAATTCCTGAAGAGGAAACAACAGTGAAATTGGAAAAAAGAGATGTTTCTCATTCAAGTCTTGATCCTAAGACAAGACAAAATGAAAACGTTAATCATCACTTTTTGGCTGAGAAGACAATAACTGCAGATGATTATAGTTCAAATTCATATAACGATTTATCATTACCAAATGGTGAATCCACTCCATCACCAGAGATTCAAAGAACTCAACAAGCTCCAAATCCAAATAGTGAAATAATTTCACCATCAAAACTTCCAAGAATTAAGGCATTACCACGTTTGAGTATCTTGAGTGTTAGAGATGATGATGAAGATTATGATGCTCATTTCAATGAAGATTATGACCAAGATATACAGAAACAGAGAGTATTGGAACCTGTTCATGAAGATTCCACTGCTAAATCGTATCCTCGTGTAAAGACTCCCGGTGAGAGTTATTTCCAGAGTCCAGAGAAATCACCAAATAGAAGACCAACATCTTCAAGAATATCACCTCATAAGAACCACAAAAACACTGTTTCTATCTCTTCTATGAGTGAATACTCTACAGTGAGTGATGCTCAATATCCTGAGAATGAGAATAACAAAAAATTGTATCAGTTGGCCGAGGCCTCTAATACAAATAATGACGTTTTTGTGACAGCTTCACAGTTTTCATTTATGGACCATCAAAAGAGATCATCTGTTGCAAGTAGTGTCACTGATCCAGATGCTACGCCAAAACTCAACCGCAGATCTGTGGATGAAGTTTCTATAAAATCAACCAACTCTATCAAGGGATTCTTTAAAAGCTTATCTTTACAAAAGAGAAAAGAACAATCAGGTAACGTCTTTGAGCCAGTGGTGAAAAAGATCCCAATCCCAGAAAAGGAAGTTAGAGAGAATCCGGTTCAGGAGAAGAATATGAGAGAGATCCCAGTTCAACAAAAGGAATTAAAAGAGATTCCAATGAAAGAACCAGAATTGTTTAGTGATTCTACAAATGAAAGCTCTGTTGAATCCAAACCAACAACACTTGCCGAATCCTTTGTTCCTCAAAGTCAACAAAAGACGAAATTGGGGTTGACAATTGATCAGTTGGGAATCATGGAGGAGAAGAGTTCTATTATGAGAGAATTGGATATGGTTTCTCGAGAACTTGCAGCATCTATCAAGAGAGAGATATCTCTTGAAGAGAATCTCGGTAATACTGCAGAACGTGAATATTTATCTCAATCACTTGATATGATTGATGTGTTACAGCAGTTGAATGATGAACGCAAAAAGAGATACATTTCTGAAGAACACGTTTTGATGTTGGAATCTGGTTCCAAACCATCTCCATTAGAGCTGAGTTATGAGATTGATCGTTTAAAATCTGAGATGGCAATCAAGGATGAGCTTATCAATAAACAATCATCCGAGATTGAGTTCTTAAAAACAGAGGTTCCACAACTCCATAACAAGATTGATGCTTTACACAAGAAGAACCGGACATTAGAAAGTCAAGTTGTTCCAAAACTTCAAAACGAAATTGAGATGTTACAAGTGGAGAACAAGAACGTATCAATTCTGAGAGAGAGATTGAAAATAATGAAGAATGAAAGAGAACAAACGGATGCCAATTTCTCCTTTGCTCATGAAGATCTCATGAAACCAACGAAGGCATCACCAGCTTCCAAAAGACTGACCTCTTTCAATCTTATCAGCGTTGCATCCTCGGAGTAATATTATATACAGTTTTTGAACTCACCTAATTAATTGATATTTGTAGTTTATTTTTACTACTTTAGAGAGAGAGAGAGAGAGAGAGAGGTACGATGTGTATGCGATAGCGGTACGCGCCACACACACCGCGTTAAATGAAAACTTAGATCTTTTGACACCGGCGAGAACCCACAACCCAAACCAGGCTGGTTATTGTTGGCGCTTCAATCCAAAATGAGTTATAATAACAAGAGAAGAGCTGGTATGTCATTATCAATGCCTTATAATGTATTGTGTTACTAACCGCTGTATTTAGGAAACGACGACTATCACCAACCTTATGAGAAGAGGTACCGCCTACCTCCAATTGTGGAGCTTGCAAAGACCCTTTGTGGTGATATGAACACCCTTGGTGAGTCCACCAATAGATATCCAGAGGATGTGGAGTTCATGTCAGTGCCAATTGAAACCAACTTTGAAGTGGAAAAGTCCTTCCGTGATGCGGTCTTACAGACATTGTATGCCATCACCACAGAACAACCACAAAAGATCTTACACATTTCTGGATTGGTACAAGCGGTTCACACCAAAAACCAATCCATTGGTAAGTTTGTTGTTGAATACTTCCATCAGGTAGCACAGGAACTTCTTCAATCCGCCGTGTCCAAGGATGTTCAACCAACTTCATCTGAAACCGGTCCATGGAACAGATTGAAACTTGTTCTTAGATTTTGGGCTTCATTAGCTAATATCATTGAAGATGACAGTGTTATTGCCGTTTTCACCCAATTCTTGCAATTGGCTATTGATTTACAGAAGGAGTCACCAGATAAGAGAGTACCATTGGCAGAAGCTATTTATTACAACACGTTGTCTTCTGTCCCATATCTCTATCCTTTCCAGAGAAAGACCGAAGGTGTCGAGGCTCTTTTGACACTTGCAAAGGATTTCCCAATCGTTCAGACTGATATCTCTATAACCAGTCCATTCATGGAGCAGAGTAAAGACTTGCCATATCAACCAAAACAACTTGTTACTTTGATCCTTCCAGCGGTGACCGCATATCTCAATTCTGATGAGAAAAATCAATTGTTCCCTGATTTGGACGTTATACTTTCCGAACTCATTGCTCCAGTGCAGAAAATGAGCTTGCCCCTCTTGGCAATGCCATCACTTGAGTCATTGAAAGAGTTTAGTGGTTTGGATACAGGTATTGGAAGTGTTGACGGTATGTGGAGAACTCCAAGATTGACTTTTGAGATATACGTTCCAGTTGGTACCCTTCAGACAACACCTTCTCCTGAGACTTACACTGGTTTGATTCTCAGAGATGTTATTACAGATGTAATTGAGGCGTTGGAGTTCAATAGAAAAGAAGTTGCAAGACAAATCATTACCACAGATTTATTCTTTAAAGAAACTTTGTTTGCACCACCAGGTTCATCTATTGACAAATTGAAAGAGATGGAATATGGATCTAAATTTAAAGTGGAAGACATCGCAGTTGAAACTGTCTTATCTCTCATCTTCAAGCTTCCAACTGCTTCCCAACCTTTCATATATTTCTATACAACTTTAGTGGAGGCCTGTGCTAATGCTTCTCAAGCAATTGCACCTGTTATGGGTAGAGCCATTCGTTTCTTTTATTCTCATATCCAAAATCTTGATTTTGAACTTAGATTGAGATATCTTGATTGGTTATCTGTGCAGTTGAGTAACTTTAACTTTACATGGAAATGGCGTGAATGGGAGAGCGATTCTGATATCTTTGCTACAAGTGTTTACCATCCAAAGGGTGCCTTTATTAAAAACTTGATTGCCAAGGAGTTAAGACTTGCAACAGATGAGAAAATCGAGAATACACTAAGTAATAAGTTCATAAAATATCTTGATACTTCTTTGTTTGATGCAGATGAATCTTCTGAATTTTATAAGCATTTGTTGCCAGATTTGGAATTAAGTACAGAATCTAAACTGTTATTCTTGGATGACAAACTCCCATTCAAGTCAACTGTCGAGAAGTTGATCGAAGCCATTCATAAGGACAAAGAAGCACAAAATGCAGCTATTGAACAGTTGAGAACAGATGTATCTCAATATGAGAACGCTGAGCAATTGTTGATCACCATTGTTTTCCAAGTGATTGTATTTGTTGGTAACAGATCTATTTCTCATGCTGGTAAATACATTGCAAGTACTTCTGAATCTTTAAAGAAGTTAGTTGGAATTGTTGATGACTCCAGTGAGAGTTCAACTGAGGTGACTAACTCAGTAACACAGAAACAGACCTGGGCAATTGATGCTGTCTTACACTATTGGAACTCTGAACCTCAAAATGGATATTTGGTTCTAGACATTTTGGAATCCTTTGGAATTCTTAATTCCAGTGTAATCATTTCATACACTTTGGATGATAAGCGTAAGCAGAATTTCGGTCTTATTAATATTTCTGCAACTGAAGCTATTATGAGAACTTTAACAAAAGTTGTTTATGGTGGATCTGGATCCAAGGAACTTTCCTTAGTCTATGAAACCATTTTAAAGATGATAGCTTCTTCTATTGAGAGTATTGGAACTACTGATGCTGTTGAAATTCCAAACGTCAACGAAGAGGTCACTGAAGAGATTGAAAAAATCTGGAAATACCATACAACTATTGGCTTTTTGAGAATGATGTTAAGAAAGTTCTCTGATGAGTACGTTACAATGTCCGAATCATTAGTTGATAAGTTGAAAAAAACCATCACGCATGAGAGTACATCTTCTATGATTACAACGTGGATAGATGAACTTTCTTCCTTGTGATGTGTGCGTATTATATAAGCTACAAAAAAGAAAATTAAACAGAGAGTAATTAATCGTAAAAGTCATATTATCGTATAAACGTATCGATCGTGGGTAAAATTGTCAAAAGAAATCACTAAAAATTGCAGTAAACGTATTGAATATCAAAGACCATGTCTTGCAGAAGCACCATATTTTGATCTTTCTTGATGAAACATCTTTGAGATTTTGTTATCCTTATAGTAGAATTCGTACATGAGATAGAAACCAGTACCAAAGAGCGTTGTCATACCAAGCATATAACCAGTGAACTGTTTCATGTTACCTCTGCTTGCATTGTTTGCGACCTGCTTATTGAGTCTGGTCATTGAGGATTGAAGAGCTCTGACGGTAGTAGCTGAAACCATTGTACGAATATAAGAAAGAAGTAGTGTGAGTAGTGATGATGATGTCTCAGTAGAAGACTTTTGGTTTTAAAGAGAAGAAGAGAAAGGTTTTTATATGTATATTTTTCCCATATTCTATATAAGTAACTATCGAATGATCAAATGACCTTATTATACAATAAAATCTCCCCACTTGCAGTTTTCTTAGTGTTGTTGTATGAACATTGTCACATAAAGAGAGAAAAAAATCAGTTGATCAAGCGTGGTGTGACCTAATCGGACCACACATCAATACTTAAAGAAATACGGTAAAACTCGGTTAAGCGGTTGATTACGGGATCGTCTATGCTTAATGCTTATGTAAATCTTTAATTCCTTTATCTTTAAATGTTTATGAATTATATAGTGCTTAATGTAAAAGATATGTAAGGAATTACGTAAGCGTATGTGTAATGTTTACGTAAGCACGCTACTAAGAAAAGAAGTAGGTTGGACAAGTAAAATTACTTTTACTTTAACTTTTAAAATTTACAAAACAAAAGCGTCTGATACACTTTTTGGTCAATGAGCAAGCTTATAAAGCAGTTGGATGTATTGGATATATGATATATATCAAACTATTCAAGATCCTTTTTACCTCCATTTGACTTTTAATTCAGACTTTGATCAACTTCTCTCAACGGAGTTTGTGATTGTTTCAAGAATCACTGTTCACAGATCTAAAGGCATGAGAATACATCTAAGTAGCAATATATATATATATATATATAATAGATATCACAGTATATAATTATTTACATTTATTCTTCAGGGACAAGAACATCCTTCTCTTCAAGTAATTGTGTAAGTTCACCAGTTTGAGCCATTGAAGTTACGATATCACAACCACCGATGAATTCCTTATCAACATAAAGTTGTGGAATAGTTGGCCATTCACTAAACTCTTTAATACCTTCACGAAGTTCTTGATCTTCTAAAACGTTATAAGCTGCAAATTTCTCTGGATCAACACCAACTTGACCCAAAAGATTGATTGTAGCTCTTGAGAACCCACACATTGGTTGTTCTGGAGTACCTTTCATAAACAATACAACTGGAGCAGATTTAACAGCAGATTCAATAGCTTCCCTTGTCTCTGTGCTCATGAATCTATAAAGATTTGGGCGTATGACCTATGGATTATTAGTATACTTTGAGTTGAGAAGAACATAAATACACAGAGTATATACTTACCAATCTGGATTGAGATAACAAACTTCTAAACATTTCTGATGGTATCGTTATTATCTATAAGTTATATGATAGTTCTATAAGTGTAAAGTGTTCAAGTGTAAAGTGGAGATTCTGCTTACTCATTTTTCGCGAGACCCCGAGAGACGGGGGAGACTAAGAGACTAAGAGACTAAACTGTATACTTAACAAAAAACTAATCAATAGAAATGGTTAATTATAATAAATAAAAAAGAAAAGAAATATGTTCAAATAAAGCAATTATAACGGATTTGGGTGAGTTTCTTAAGTATGAATAGCAACTTTGGATTACGTCATTTTCCTATTTAACCCGCGAAGTTCGAAGTTCTCGACAATTAAAAAAAAAAAAAAAAAAAAAAAAAAAAAAAAAAAAAAAAAAAAAAAAAAAAAAAAAAAAAAAAAAAAAAAAAAACTGAGAGATCATCGAATTTCCCGCAAAATTGCCTCCTTTCATAAACTTTTTTTTTTTCCTTCTTTTTTGGTATAAAAGATACAATAAAGAAGCGCCCTGTTGGAATCTTTTTTGAATTTGAGGTGAGAAAGGGAAATAAAGGTGTTTGATATTTGGAGACCTTCTTTTTTTGGGGGTGAAAAGAGCTATTATTCAAGGAAATACGGGAGTTTTTGCAAATTAGCCGCCCGCATCACAATTTGTTACAACAATGCCACAACCAATTTTGAATAAGGCGGTTCAACCTCAAAGTTTACCACAAATTCAAACACTTCAACAGAGTATTGATGATAAGCCAATGTCTCCCTTGTCAAGTGAATTGAATGCAGTGAAATTTTCTGTACCATCGACTGTGGAGAAACCTCATCGTGGTTCAATTAGTGCTAAACCATCATCAGTACAGATTGCTCAAATGGTTGCAAATTCCATTGAACCTGCAATTCAAGCAAGAGAATCTGTATCTGTACAATCATCAAGACAAAATTCAGCTACAACAAATGATTATATTCAATTTACACCGAGAAGAAGTCCATCACCAGGTGAACAACAACAGAAAAAAGTTACAAAAGCCGTTATTGCCGCCCCAACTACTCAAGTACCCTTTTATGAATTCTTTCAAAAGCAAGATGATGAAAAAGTTCATATCTTAATTGGTGCTACAGGTTCAGTTGCTACTATAAAAGTACCATTAATTATTGATAAACTTTACAAAATTTTTTCTCCATCAAAAGTTTCAATTCAATTGGTTGTTACTAAATGTGCAGAACATTTCTTAAAAGGTTTGAAGATTTCAACAGATGTTAAGATTTGGAGAGATGATGAAGAATGGTATGGTTATAAAAAAACTGGTGATGCAATTTTACATCAGGAATTAAGAAAATGGGCAGATATATTGTTAATAAGTCCCCTAAGTGCCAATACTTTGGCTAAAATTTCAAATGGTATCTGTGATAATTTATTAACTGCAATTGTTAGAAGTTGGAATCCTCAATATCCAATGCTTGTTGCACCTGCTATGAATACCTTTATGTATACCCATCCAGTGACTAAAAAACATTTGAACTTCTTGGCCGAGGAATGTCCTTGGATTGAGGTTTTAAAACCAGTTGAAAAAGTACTGGTTTGTGGTGATATAGGTATGGGTGGTATGCGTGAATGGAGTGACATTGTGGAAATAGTTGTAAAAAAAATGAAAGGTTTACAAGATCGCTTGGAAGAAGAAGAGGAAGATGAAGATGATGAAAGGGATGAGGACGATGAGGACGATGATGATGACGATGATGATGATGATGATGATGACGACGATGACGACGATGATGATGAAGAAGAGGAGGAAGAACAGGAAGAAGAAAAAGAAGAAGATTAATAATAACACAAAACAGCGCATACCATAGGGGAAAGAAAGAAAAAAAAAATAAGGTTCTTGGTTAATCAGGTTTAATGTTTTTTTTTTTTTTTGTACATTTTTTTTTTTCAATTGTTATACCACTCAAGATAAGGTGATGATAACATGCTTGTTTTCTTTGCATATACTAATTTATCGTAATTTTTCATGTTTAATTTTTTTTCTTTTGTTTTGGTTTCCAATATCATTTTTAGCAACTGTTTGTTTTCTACTTTCATGTATAAAGATCATATACTGGTACATATTTCATATGTCCCTTTCTTTTTTTTTTTTATTTCTCTTCTTAATATGAGTTATAAATTATATATATTTAGAACCAGCCGTCATAGTCATCACTTCGTAAATAGCCATCCACGTCTTTCATAAGTCCTAACCAATGACTTAAGCTTGTAGATACCTCATCGTTATCAAACCAAGCTAAATGTCTTGATTGGAAGTCAAATTTTAGATGATTATTCATTTCTTCAAGTTTGAAAGGTTTCAAAAGACTTAAATAGTTGTTTAAACTTATCACTTCGTTCAAAAGCTTTGATAACCTCGAGATCAAATCCTTATTTGTCTGTAATGAATTGATTATAAGCTTGTTAATGTTTAATAGTTTAACACATTGTTTAAACATCAATGGAATATAAGGTGATACCAACATGTTGTTATCAATAGAATTTGTATGGTTCTTGATAGATGATAAGAGTACACCACCGGCAGTTAGATTCTTCTTAACAAGTCGAGAACATTTGAGTTGATAATCTTGTAAAGATTCATCATCTATTGTATCTTTCACTAATTCATCAAGGAAAACCATCATCTCATATTTACAACTGATCATCTCCCAAAAGTTCCAAGTTAATCCATCTTGATCAATTTCTTTTATAATAGGATTAGTTTTTGGACATGTCACCGGTTGATATGGTTTAGTGTAATCCTTAGATTCACATATCTTTGTTAATAAAAGTCCTAATTTCATGTTATTCTTTGTCAATTCAAAATTAGCAAAATTTGGGAACAAAGTGTCGACAATGGAGACATCAACGGGGAAATTCATACATTTAGGAGACCCATATGATAATGATTGAATGGAATCAAGAATGGATAATTGGATATAAAGTCTCTTGACAAGTGAATTGTAATCATCATAATTTGTATTTGTAACGATATGAGTAGGATCCCAAAAAAGTTTAAAGAATTGACTCTTGTTGAAAACAGCCACTGTAGAGTTGATGTTTACATCCGTTGGGGATCCCATTAAAGTCACAGCATAACATAATGCAACCAATGATGAAGTTAAGATGATCATCACGTTTTGTGAATACAAATTGGATGAATGGATCTTTGCAAAAATTCTGAAAAGACTAGAGAAAAGTGTATGAATATTATTATCATCATCTCTTGGTGATGATCTTGAACTTATAGAGATTAACACTTCAAGTGACATATAAAATGAATGTATAACAGTTGCATTAGTATCTGTTATTTCAGGATTTGAAGTTGGTGGAATTGCAAGTAAATTTGATAATGATTGCTTATTTAAAGGTAAAATTGGGAAAGTTGGATGTAAATATTGATAATATATCTCAATTAATTGTGGATCCAATGATAATTTCTTTGCAAACCCAGAATTAAAAGTCTTTAATGAACTTATAGAAAGTGAAGGACTTGCAGGTAATTGTAAATTACTTGAATTTGAACGACTTCTTCGATGCGAAGCTGCATCATCATCAGAATCACTTATAACAGATGATTCGTAACTGATCCTATAACCGGTTGGTCCTCCTTGAGTCGATGAAGAGTTGATGGAATCTATTGAACCTCGTCTTTCAAAGGGGCCCTGATATGGAACCTTCCAAAAGAGACCCTGTGGAACCGGATTACTTTCGCCAAAAGTCATCGAAGTTCTCGGAGAATCAGGCTGAGACTCCGAGCCCCTCGTGAGAGAAGTCAACGGTGGTAATACGATGTTCTGTTGTTGGAAACTCGAGGCCCTTGATCTCTCGGCAACTGCATCACTGATAGGATCGCTTCTAACAAAGCCCTTTGAAGGGCCCCTTTTAAGGGGAACCCTCTCGAATGAGCACACGTCGTTGTTCTTGGAGCAGTTCGAACACGGTCTCAACACTGTACTGGATGTCATGCTAAACGTGGCATCACATCGGACTTTCTTACGACGACATTCGTCGCATGCTCTGGAAACCTTGGATCTCTTGCGCTGCTGCTTGTCGTCCACGGTCTCCGGTGAGGGGTCCGTCTTCTTGCCATCCTGAGCGTCGTTGGAGACGAGCATATCGGCGATGGAAGACATCTTCTATGCCCTTTGTGTGATCTCCTTTCTGTGTGTCTCTGAGTGTTTGGCACACAGAAAAGCTCTGTTAATCCGAGGCCCCCCCCATTTTTTTGGCCGATTCAATTGTTGATGTACAAAGCCGGGGGTGTGGCGGTTTCTCCGGGGCCGCGGGACGTTGCCCGGGGAGTTTGCAGCGGGTTCCGGGGGGAGTCCTCGGGATGAGTCCCCGGCTGACTCAGCCTAGTCTCGCTTAGGCCGGGGAGCGCGGGGGCAGGAAATGCCTTCTCAGCCCGAACTGTAAAAAAAGAACCACAGGGACTACAAAAGGGACTGACTATAAGGGACTACAAAAAGGACTAAACCCCAAAGGATGCTTCTATAAATTCTTCTATCAATGTTCATAAGTCGGTGCAAGTTCATCAATCGAGTGGATATTCTCTACAGCCTCATGATACGAAGGGACATCGGAGACTGGTGTTTCCGTAGCACCTGTATCAGTTTCATTAGTTGCAGCAAAATAGTCCTCATCACCACCTTGTAGATCGGTGAATATCATCTTATCAAATACATGTTCTTCATAATTTGGTGGTGCAGATGTGTCTGTATGTATCAAATCTGTTGGTCTTTGCATAACAACACCACTGTTATCAAATAGTCTTTCTTCCTCCTTTCTGAAATGGATTTTACCATTCTTGTCTAATACAATCATTCTTCCAGTCATATCAACGTTTGGTGATATGAATAAAGTAACGGGTAAATTAGCACGTAATTCACTTACATGACCAGTAGAATTAATTAAGTTAATTTGAAGTTTCAACTTGTGTCGTACTTTAATCATATCATCTTTGAAATCACAATCTTGTGTAACTTTCTTTAAATTTGATGGGATTTTAATAAATGAATCAATGGAAATTTTATCGTCCAGCAATGTGTTTTCCATTTGTGACATTGTACAATCCAATACAATTTGTTCATCATCATAAATTTCACCAGCCATTCCTCTAAATGCATAATATTGAACCAATTGAGCACGAATACGTCCAAGTTTCATACCTTTACATAACGGTACTAACAAAATGTTTATAGGTGTAACACCACCAATAGGTACTGCCCTTGATGGAATACTCACCTCATATTGTACTTTGTTTGGCCAACTTTTACCAATGGATATTGTCTCTGATAATGACATGTTATCACTAGATAAAGTTCTCAAGATTCTAAAATATTTATACTTTGTATAAGGTGATTTGAATGATCCCCTATCTATGATCGCCATAAACTTGTATAAGATGGATCCTGCAAGTAATCCCTCGACTGTCTCGGGTACATCACCAGGTAATATACATCTAAATGGTAATTCATAGTTACCACCAGGGAGAACAAATGAAGTACCATTTGGTGTTGATAAGTTATGGAAGGGTGTACCAGAGACTCCTCTATTAGGTAATTGTAAAGATATTGGAGCATTTGATCTTATAAGCCTTCTCGCCGAGAGGGAAGCTGCTGTAGTTGGTGGTGGTGTCATTTCATGTTCCGAAGACCCTTTAACGACGATGCCATCTGGATTTAATAACAAATTGTCCCATTGAATATCAAATACAACTGTTTCTTCTTTCACTGGATTCGATACAGTGGTATTATCCTGTGATAAAACTTCCAAAAAATCTAGTTTATACTTCCCCAAAAGCCGTAGTCCAACCCTTTTAACGGTAACTTCACCAGGAAGAGAAAAGACAAGATGTCCAGACACAATCACCGAGGGGGAATCATAGTGGGAACCTCTAACAACAACGAGGTTTTTATAAGTTGATTTGATTCGAATATCAAAATATGATGGTTGGGTAGAAGATGATGACTTCCCAAGGCCAAACATCTTCGTTTGTTCAGTGGGAATTTGTATGGGTTTTAAAAGAAGTTGTTGATGAATGTGTTTTTTTTTTTTTTTTTAATGGTTTTCGTGGGGAACAAACTTACAAACTCTTCAGACAAATTAATCAACAAAGAGATTGTGGAAGTTAAACAAAATGAAAGAAGTTCAAGTTTTGATTTAAGTTCTTATAACTTCTTAAAAAGCTGTTGGAAGTTGTTATAAGTTCTTAGAAGTTGCAGATTAAGGTTCATACAAATTTTCGTGTGTGTTATAAGGTTATAACTTCCAAGAAGTTATATCTTATATAAAGTTCTCGGAAGTTCAGATTCACTAACATTGGCCAGCTGAACTTTGTTCAGCTTCAAACAAAAAAAAAGTCTGTTGTGGAGTTAAGTGATCAGTCAAAATGTAATATACTTAACAAGTGACATTTGAAGACTGATCAAACGGTGGAGAACGAGAACCTTCAATGACATAAATGGAAAACTTCAATCCGGATTCTTAAATACTCAAGAGCTGAACATTCAGTCTCACAAATTGGTGGTGTATATGAGTTGTTGATTCCTGCACAACTTTCAAGTTGACATGAATAATTACATTTATTAACAATTGACACCTAATCAACTGATCAATGACTTATTTATGACCATGGATAGCTATACAAACAATATGAAGCAAACACGAATAATGGCTTGATAACCACGTTCAAAAGAAAAGTACCAGGTATTTGACAGTGTAATTCAATGTCATTCTGATTTATACACCACTGACACAGAGTTCGAGATCCAGCAGAGCTCTCAAGTTATGGTAGAGCTCAAATATCTACTTTCTCTAAAAGGTCAAGAAATATGAGAAATTGCTCTCACCATCGTTAAAGGAGTTTCTTAAGATTAACAATTATGTTTTAGTTGATAGCATTATACAGACTAAGTAAGTGAGAAAGTTCTGCAGGAAACATGAAATATATTTCAATTCGGAAAACAACTTCAGATAATTCCTTTGACCAATTACATTAATGTTAGTGAATTCTCTTTTCATAGTGGTTTATGACCATCTAGTGCAATTGTCTCAACATGGATCATTAGAAAAGGGGTTTTCGAAGAGAATGGGGATCTTTATCGAATTTTATCAGTTGATAACATTGTGGGATGAAGTAGAAAATGATGAGGTGTGTTCTTCAACATTTCATTAAATTCAAGGGGGCATGAATGATCTGAACCATTGGTGTCACTTAACCACAAGAATAAAGTCTAATTAAGTTCATGACTGTATTTGTTGAAAAATACTGGACCAAAAACTTTCGAGTGGCACCTTTCATATATTCATATATTCATATATCTTTTCCAAGCTGTTTCACCATTAATATAATATATATGCCAATATCTGGAAAATTTGTCCCTTTACTGTATAAAGAGAGTTTCAATATCATTCACTAAGATGACACAACAGTTAAAGTCTTTTAATTTGACTCTAATATGGTCACTATCGATCCGCTCAGATCTGAGTTTCAATAGACAAAGTTGATGAATTTAAGCTGCTAATTAGTCATCTGTTAACTCCTCAATGCATATCTAATTGGTAAGAAGATAAGAAAGTTCCATCAAAGTTTCTTAAGTATCTTTAAAACGATCCAGACACACAAGCAGAAAAGTGTAACGGCATTATATACAAGATTGAAGATTGGAGCAGAAAGAAAGACTTGTTCACGTCGATGTTTATCATTAATAAAAGAGATACCAAATGTGTCGTATGATCTTTGAAAAATTTCAGAGAGCTCTTCCATTATTTTCAATTTGAGCAGACAATGAGAAAGCGTAAGGGGAATTTCAGTCAGTATGTTTACTATCGAAAGAAAGATCACTAGGCGATATTCGTCCTCAGGGTCGTCATAAACCCCAAAAGGTAATATCACAAAGCCAAAAACTCCCCATGGACGAAGAACATAATCAGCAACCTGTAAACTGTAGATTTTCCCGACTCTTTCCAGGGTACTAGCCAAGACCTTTTGTGACGGAAGAATCACACTGTTTCCCGACACATTCTTTCCAGTTGCAGATGTGATAAGAACAGAGTATACGTGCTCCAAACTGTTATTAGAATAAGTACGCCTCCATGGATAAGGTACATACTCATTATATGAGTCAACTGAAGCGTCCATGCCATACTGAATAACATCCGGAATTGAAATCGATTCTGTAGATGTACCATTTACCGTCATATTCAAACCTGGAACAAGCGCTGGAATATTTATATCTGTGTTATTGAACAGGAATGCATTTTGATATTCGATCCCAATGTTACTGGAGCAATATAGAAAAAGAGCCACTAAAAGAAGTGGACTGAGAATCAAATGTGCAATAAGAACTATACGTCCAAAAAGTTGTTTTCTATCAAGTTTGTCTAGGCCGGAGCCCCGCTCATCAATAATGGCCAGATCTAGGTCCTCACTAGACATGAAACCTCTAAAATATTCTTCGGATCCTATTGTTTCTGGGTCGTACATTGAGGGAAACACCTTGTGAGAGGAAAATTCAGCTGGTGAAATGTCATTTGAAGTGGATGAAGAGGAATTGAAAAACTTGTGACGCAACTTCATGGCAAAAATACGTTGGGTGGGTTGATTCTTTATATATTATAAAATATTTGAAACCGAGTCACACTGATATTTTAGGGGTTTCTGTTTTGTTTTGTTTCTTATATATACTGTCAGATTGAGTTTTCTTGTCTAAATTGAGCTGTTATACTCACTACTGCAGTCATGTAAAGTATAACCGAGAATTCTGTGTAGATCAACATTCTCTACTCAATTGAGTAATGATATATCAGCACCATCCTGATTCGTTTATTTGGTAGACCCGGGAAGATAAAAATGTAGTATAATTTATTCTAGTTATGCATTTTAGAGTTTTATAAACTGATATTTAAAAGCCAAGTCATGTGAGACTTGAATATAACACGTCTCATGCAATAGTTAACAATACACCATGATAATCCTCATGAAATATTCTCCACTTGTAATCGGTGTTTCTGAAATACATCATCAAAAATTATAGACCTAAAACTAGATCTCAGTTAAATCAGAGATAAGAAAGAAAATGCAGTGAGCTTTTCTTGATATTCTACGCGGCGGTCCCATAGCTGCAGACTCAAATTCAATCCTATTAATATAGAATTAACTTCATATTCAGTCGTTATCCATAGAGATTTATATTTTTGAACGCAGGACTGTCAGAATTGTAGATTTCACCGATAGAGAAGAAATTAAGTACCACTAAAGATTTCCTGTTGACCGTGAATAGAGAATATTAATGAGAACCGGCGGAAAACCAATCCCGGAAGCACAGCTGGTTTATTTTGCCTTTATAAAATTATTATAGCCACAAAACGATAGCCAGTTTAATTACAAGATATATAACTATAGTCCTGTATTGTTTTCATGATTAGATATAAAAAAGAAATTACAAGTCCGGATAAGTGTGAATACCAGTTGATCCGATGCACTTGAAGTACTATTACTGTTGTGTAATATTACCTTAACGTTTCTAATAACCTCTATTTGAATTATTTGTTTAGTTACTTATATTGGACATATTTAATTACTAAGAGGAACGAACCATTATAAACTACAGAAAACACCTAAACGGCACTCTGGAATGCCGCTAGTTGATGACAAATTATCATGGGCTAGAGTCCCAGTTATATGACATCATCCCATTTCCAGACTTATTTACTGGTCCCAGCTTTTATAGGGCTGATCACTAATCACAAATAGAACCCTTCGTATTTGTCGTGGCCGTTTCATTGTGTTTCAGGTTCCTCAAGTTGAAGTGAAAAAAAAAAAAGTTACAATGTGCCATCGCGATGATCTTTGTATTACAAATGCATTAAAAGACACATAAAAGTATGAGTTTGCTGGAGAATCTTAGTGGAATCAGTGCATCGTTGCACGTTCATATGAAGAGCTATGGCCCAATAAAGATTTCTAAGAAAGACAAGCTGAAGGATTCTGATAACTTTGTGGTATGGAGAGACAGGATATTCATGTACGCTAAACAGGTCCACCTATGTTTCAGTTCCTATGTTGAAAGCGAAGATGGATCTTTGAATTTGGGTTTATATTTCCCAGTTGATATCTCTGATTTGAATGAGAACAGTCGTGACTTTTTGAGGATTCAACGAGTCCTGGAAGATATCAAGAACTTGTTCAAGAAGTATCTCACTAGGGCTATTTGGGACTCCATTGATACCAATTCAAAGTTGTATACCAATATCAAACTGTTGAAATTAAAAGGTCACGAGGCATTAAACTGGTTGAAAAATCAGCTTTGCAACACTTCTACCGTGGCTAATTTGACTGATAAACTTATGCATACTCTATCGGATCCAACTACTGATTTTAAGACTCGGTATATCTCAACGGCCTGGTTTGTTATGGGTGTTTCATTGGTTTTAGAGCGAGACTCAGTTGAAAACATTGCTGCAATTTTACTTGCCTCATCAATCAAAAGGGCAGATTTCAGACAAAAGATTTATTCGATGAACTATGATAAGCCTATCACTCTCAGAATGGTTCATGACGTTTGGAGTAAATGTGCTTATTAAATATGTTTGGCCAGTTCTCGTTTTTGTATTGTGACAGTTATTTGTCGTCTCTTTACGACATTGAAATGTAATATGAAGTCTTATATATGACTTTGAACCAACAATGTGTATTGCATTTAAAGTCAAACTTACTTATCCTGAAGATCAACATGGATACTTCTAGAAATATCAACTAGGTTGGAGAAAAAGCATATCATTTATATCTCGTGATACAAATGACACCGACGTTCACTGGAATCAATACTATTCCGGTATTCTCATCCATTTGAAACATTCATTTAGAACTTTTGCAGAAAAACTTCAGACACACCTATAAGATTTAAATATCAAATTACTGTTCACTCGTTTATAGATTTCACTTTATAAATAGAGTTGATAAAATATTTTACAGTTTGATTCTAAATACAAAGATCTCCCATGTTCAAGGTGTTCTTTTCATATTGAATCTGAGGCGCTTCTGTAAAAAGTGTTGATCCTCTTAAGACTTCTGGCCTATAAAAAAAAATGAACACACTATCATCATACTACAATATGCTACTATATCAGCGAATAACTACCATTTCTAATCCATTTGAATTCTTAAACATGTGGCAATCCATGAATCTGGAATTGGGGATTACATTAAAGCACTAAAATGCACTGAAAATGGTTGCTGGTATAATTTCACTGGCATCTGCGTTTCATCTGTTAACAACAGTTGGTTATTTTGATACACCCAAGTCTTGTTGTGTAGTAACTTTCTTCTCCAACAGGCTTTGTATTGCATGATATGGGAGTATTAGAAACTGACACTCATATCTCCATATCTCCAGATTGAGGACAATGAAATATACCTTAAAAGGAACATGAGAATCATATATCAAGCAGGCTGCTAAAACTGGCTCACTCCTTCTCATCCAAAATCAATTGTCATTTGTTATATCATTTCTTGTCATCAAACACTTCGTTGAAGTAGGTATGTTATCCTCCTCAACTTCTCAACAAGATCATTGTTCAACCTGAACTATCATACATGATACAATATCAATATGTCCGATTAGCACGGAAATCAAGACAAGCATCAAACTATTGAGCTGGAGGTTCACGATATATATTGATACGAACGACTTTGGAGTAACCTTCTCTAACCACGCATATCATACCAGACATCCACAGTTATTCAAAGATCTACAGATCTCTCCAAATTATATTGGAAGATCAATGGATAATGAGTAGACCATCACAAGCTACATTACACTATCAATTTCAAAAAAGGCAATGGATACCCAAAGACTTTACACTCATTAAAGACATATATTGTACTAAAACAATCAGTCATGTGAACATCTGAATACTATGTGAGAACCAATTTAAGAATCAATCGAGAGTCAAATAAAACATTATTGGTCAAGAAATGTCAAGCAGCACGATCATACCAACATCAGATGGTGCAACGGTTGCTCCTTTTGTTGTATTTTGAGCAAAATCAAAGATTTCAGATCCAACTTCTGTACCAACACAAGAGTAAGTGGCTAGTGGCTTTCAGGTGTACCATTGGATGGATGTGACAGATTTACAAGTTGAATGAGCTCATTCTTAAGCTATTAAAGTTGGCCCACCTTTTAGATATTGGATATCATGAACTAGGTGAAACTAACAAACTCCAGACACAAACACACTCTGACGACCAGACATCTAAAGGTCAACCAATCAACTGAGAATAGGTGTTCACTGCAAGTATAGCTCATTAAGAGTCACTGAAATTGCCTGGTTGGCCGAACGTCAATGTATGTGATATCAATGACATTGTTGGAACTCCTTCCTTCTGACACAACTAGACTTCAATCACAGGGCAGTTTACGATTACAGCATCAACTTACAGTCATATATAGTTGACTGAATAAGAATGGGAGACTCTGGAAGTAATATTAAGTTGTTAAACTCAGGACAGTTGCAGAATATTTGGTCCCAATTGTTAAATGCTACTCACCATTATGTGTTACGAATTTCTGCAGCTGAAGTTCAATGTTGTAACTTTAAATGTACCAGAACGATTTTAACTTGGCTCCAGGACTCAGTCGATGAATATAGATTTACTGGTTTGTAAATTCTGGGCAGAATTCGTGCTAATAAAGCCAGATAATCACTGCACTTCTGTTTCAAATATGCTCAACAATAGAGCATATTTGAGCTAATACAGAGCAGTTGTCTGCTTCCAAACTTTGAGAGTATTAATTTGGGCTGCAGATATACTAGTTAAAACTGTTGTATTTGGTTACATTGAAACTTTGGTGAAGATATAATATTTTGAATATCATCTATATGGGCTTCTGTCAGGACGGTGAGTGACTACCGTGTAAGATTTAAAGAGAGTGATACAAACAACACATTATAAAACGAGAAATCACATACCGCAGACTTATTAAATAAACAGGAACAGATAAACCTCTACTTTGTCAACGCTTAGTACGAAATAACTGGTGGCTATGAGTTTCAGGAAGTTCGAGACACATTCCTAGTCTGTTAAACAATACATTAAATTTACGTCACAGATATATGTTTTTGATTGTTTAAAGCCTGTAAATATATAAGCAGAGGCCACTAAAACGGATGCATATTGCTTAAATGAGACAAATCCTTAATTATAGGGCCAAAACTTGACATATTGTATGACGAGATTGAAGCATATAGGAGTGTCCCATGTTACTAACTCTAGCTTTTAAGATAGCTAAGTTGATACTTTCCACTTTCTTAACTTGGATATGATTCAAATAGCTGACAATGTTCCCCCAATAAGTTCCAGCAATCAACTCCCTATATTGGTGAAGTTGTGTTCAGTATATGTTTTTTGAAGCTAACAGTGAAAACACGTTCCCTCAAGACTGAAGAAAACATTGAGTTATCACATCCATTGAAAGGTGTATAATGGGTCAAGTAAAGGGGATTAAGAAGAAAGACAGAAAATACTCAAGTTTCCTGCCTTACATCATGTAGACATTCTTGGTAATGATTATTTCAGATTTTTTAAAATATCAGATACACCGACAATCCGCCATCGATATTGGTACAACAATCACTATCCACTTCTAATAAGTCTTTGATTCTGATATCACAAACAAATCAATAGAATACAGATAACAGACAGTAAAACTGAACGAGTGAGGAGCAAGACACGTAACCCATAACAAATTTGAGTGATATGTTCTGACCTGTTGAAAGTCTTTGTACAGCGATGAATGGAGATTTTGTCTTTGAACTCCGGGATATTATCTTGTATC
The DNA here is from genome assembly GCA_030569745.1 of Petasospora bimundalis. NCBI lineage: Eukaryota > Fungi > Ascomycota > Saccharomycetes > Phaffomycetales > Wickerhamomycetaceae > Petasospora > Petasospora bimundalis. Next base: position 192,784 of record JAJMLR010000023.1, read on the forward strand.
AACTGTATAGTACACTGAAACAGACAAGTGGTGTAGAATGAATTTGTATCCCTAATTGTGGTGTACTACCAAAACTTCCAAATTGTCGATGGAGCATGGATTTGATTAGTTCTGTGACAGAACCACTTATAACGGCAACGTCAGTGCTGAATGTCAGTCTCTGTGACATATTGAAGCTCTTCTCCTGTTAAAACACTCCATATACCCACATATTATGACATATAATGGTTTGGGTCAAATAGCCATGAATAAAGGACCTAAGGTGCCATCGGATATTACCTCAATTTTCCACATAGACATAACATCCTCACTTGAATAAAGCCTGTATCTATAAAGGGTGTTTCCCTCTATCAGACACCATCCTTGACCAGTAAAAGATCCTTCAAGGTCTCACTTTGTGGTTATTCAAAGATATCATCATATGTTCTGACTTGGTTGGCTAACAATCAGTTGTTCAAGAATTTGGAAAGTTCAAAAGCACCTTCTGAAACTATTTAGAAACGGTCAGTGATCTCACAGCTGTCATATAACACCACAATGCATTTCTATCTCCAAATGTTGAACTTGTTAAAGAAAATGATATATTTTGAAGGAATTGTTCTTAACATGATGAACAATAACCTATGATATACGTAGTAAAAGTAAAGAGTTTCCAAACATATTCCAATACCATATGATAGCCCTTTCTCAGCTGATTCGATTAAGCACACATTTGACTAAAATTACCTCTGTAATGTTGTTATTAGCTACTATTGAAGGTCCTGTAAGTGTTTAGGTGTTGTATGTGGTGAATCTTTTTCTCCACGCGAATGATAACGTAAACACTTACGTCATTGACCGTCCCGTTTCCATGGCAACGTGAGCCAGATTTGTGGCTCCTGCCAAAGATTATATACCCGAAAGAACACATAATCAAATCTTCTCATATACTGGAATTATATACGTGACATTGGTATTGTTCGATAGGCAAATCACTGTTTAATATTTCACTCATACAAAGTTTCCTTTCATTTCGTCGTTGAAGAGGTGAAATTTGTGTTGGTGTTGATCCTCTTATAATTTTCGGCCGATGAAAAAAGAACACACTGCCATCACACTAAGATATACCGTCGAATCAGTCATAATATCTGCAATTTATGCTCTATTTGGATCATATAAAGTATGGCTACCACTAATATGACATTGGAGATCCCATTCAAGCACTAAATTGTCTTTAAAAGCGTTACTGGTTGATCATTTGTTCATTTTCAGTTATAGCTGTATTTAGCTACACACACCAACATTGACACGGCAAAGACTGTTTTTTCCAATTATGGGGTTATTCCACTCATTTCAAGATCAAAAGTGCATTAGTTGATACACAGTTTCATATTCAAATAGTCTCTATCTATGAGAATTTGTTTAAAGTTCACGATATGAGTCTATATGAATTCGGTGAATATTCTTACACAGACGTTTCTACATTGAGGACAATGTAATGTACCTGGAAAGGAACATTTGGAGACTTGTATGAATCAGATCACTAATATAGACTTCAAATATCATATCAACTGGATATCAACGATAATACCACCACAGGTTTTTAATATCAGGTACTTTAATTTTACTACTGTAACATGCCCCATAATTCAACAACCAAAAGAGTGACTTCGACTTGTTTTATCAACTCAGAATCAATGCAAGAAGCTCAAATATACATGAGAAACAATTGCAAAAGGATATTAAGTGGCTAACGTGTGAAAATGGGGATATTTGAAACTACTGGGTATGTGAAATTTATTCTTGCTCCACACAAAATTCTGACACAACAATCAATTCATCTATTTAAGCACTTTCTTTGTTCACAAAAGGACCCTAGACACTTGTTCGTGCTTATTAGAGTGATCACAGTGAATTCATTTGAGCAGATTATGACACAATTGGTATTGACAGTTATGTATCACTCAAGCTCCAGCTGCCGAGTATTTCTCATCAAAATAAAAGATGTATATCCATTGATTCACCTATTGAAAGTCATTTGAGTCTGTTTGTATGTTAAGAGTAAGCTATGAATAGTAATATCAAGTGTCTAAGTTGAAAAGTTTTCTGATATTTTGGTACTATTAGAGATGGAGCATCAGTTCACGCAAGATTCATCCGTGACGAACAATTGAGCATATTTGACCAACAAAGAAGCTATCTGAGTTAACCAAACTGTGGGAATATCAACAGAATATGTAGAAACACATATTTCGACACTTACATCGGGAGGTAAGTGAACTCAGGCTGAAATATCATACGCGTAATACCATCTGTACCATGTGAGTGATGAAAAGGAATCCCAGCAGTGACTTCATTATTTGAAATAAATAGTTGGTTTCAACTTTCCATTCGATGAGGATATCATCTATTAAAGGAGGAGAACAAAGTGGAATGAATAAACTTTGAATTCACTGACTCATAGTGCAGGATTACTGTGCTGGATATTTGGGTATTTGAAGTGGCATCTCAGTCTGTTCAACAGTGCAGTTACTTTACCAATAAACCTGCATTTTGATTACTTTAAAGACGGTTATGACTGGTATGACATCACTTGGACACATTAACCTAGGTCTTACAGGTTATATTCTCTTTATTTGATGTCAAAAAAGGACATATAGTATTACCCGCTTTGGAAATCGAGAAATTTTGCTAACAACAACTTCAACTTTTCAATCAAAATTCAAATACTTTTGGTGTTTCTTATCTTCGATTTGTTTTAAATACGATTTAATCCATTCTAGATGAGTTTCATATCTCAGTTTTAACTATTCATGATGTTCAGTGGTAGTGTTTCTTTATTACCCCATACTACCTTCACCACCACATATCTTCCAAAACAATCAAAGCACTGGTTTATCAATTCAAGTACATGAGCATCAATCTAGTAATAGTATTTGGGATATTCAGAACAGCATCAGAAGGCTAAGTTGCTGACTTTGTAAGTTAGAGACCTTCATTATGGAAGTTATCTGCATGTATACAAACACATAATACAGATAACGTATTCACAATTGATACATACACAACAATAGTTTCCGGGGTATACTTCTGGTTAATATTATACTTCTAATAGAGAACTATGTTTTTGATATGGCCAGTAAGATACCACGTAAATATGGGGTTAACTACAACAGTAAAACTGGGACTGCCAAATCAGGTAATTTTAACCAATATGAAGCAATTACTCAAATTCCAGCAATCAAATACCCACAAAACTCTATGAACATGATTAGCTGTCGTGTTATAATATATTGAAAGTGGTAAACGCCATAATATATTGGTCTATAGATGTTAATGCGCTGTATAAAATATCTTGGCATCATTACTTTACACCAAAGTAATGATGGAATACTCTACGTTTCTGTGGAAAACTAAACCATTAAAAAGCCTCACTATAATACTAGGTACTGGATAATGGTTTTCTGAGTTGTAGACTCTTTAGCATATATAATAGAATTGGATAGTTCAGTTAACTTGTGTGTATGTGACCCGTCCGTTGAAAGAAAGTATAATCTCTGTACAGTCAACTATACATGATCTTTTTTCTTATTTTACTATCACACATACTTCTATATAACCTGGTATACTATATTACCCTCTATTGAAACTGAATATAATACATTACTCTCTAACATTATAACACTTCATAGATATCCTCACACTGTATGATCTGAGAGGAAATAAAATAGTATAACTACTTCGGCAATAAACCTTACTTTTGATTAGTTCAAAGAAGGGAATATGTCACAAATGACTACAGAAACCCGTTACAATAGATAGCAAATGTCAAATTGGTTCTCTTTGTGAGCATAATAAGAGTTATAAAATTACCCGATTTGGTAATCAAGATTTTTCCCTAAGAATATCTTCAAACCTATCTCTAAAACCCAATTACTTTCAGGTTTTTTGTCTTAATTATGCTGTTCCATGCCGAGTATATAGTATTCATTAGTTCTAAGTCTTAAATACAATAATTGGAAAAGTTAAGTGATTGTTTATTTTTCCGCATTATACCACTCTTACCACGACCTATTTTGAAAGACAATAAAACACTCATGGAATACTTTCAGTGTTCCCAAGTGTATGTAATAATAATATTAAGTACATTCATTACAATATTAGATATCTAAGTAAGCAACTTTAGTGTATATATAGCTTCATTCTAGAGGTTATTACTGTTTATGAAGTAAATTAACTTACTAACAATAATCACCATTTACCCTTACTCAATACTAATCGAAGGCATATTCTTGAGTAGACTATGTGCATTTATTATCAAAACTACCTTTTCATTACAGTCAGGAAGGTACCATACAACATAAACATTGTAGTAACTGAAGTTGTATGCACCTTACTTCCAAATCAGGTAATCACGATGAACTTAAATGAATTACATTGATTTCAACAAAACAAGGTATGGAATTCTAAGCAAATAACATACAGAAGTCAGATAATCCATTACACACGATAAACTTTGTCATTACTTACTGGAATGTTGATGATTTCCCTGTTGCAAACTAGCTTTAACTACCAACTGAGTCAATACTGATGAAATAACACAATCTGTGATAACAATCTGACTACGGATACTTGTTTCTATAGTCTCATCTTTCTGGCTGGTAATATATCAACTTATGAGATTCATATTCATTGATTTGCTAGAATTACGATGTCTATTTAAACTGCTTGCATGTAAGTGTTATCCCGAGCAAGGTTATAGCCTATGTATACTCAACTTTCCCTGAATATTTCTGTAATATTAGTGTTTCACATACTTCCTTATCCTGTATTATACTATGTTTTACTCTGAAACTGAGTAATATATCTCTGTATTCCACATTATATCACTGTATAAATATCATTATATGGTGTGATCTGACTAAAAACTGCTACACAAGAAAGCTAGATGCTTCAAGATTATGGCTTTGAAACTCTTTGGAGATACTAATTCGACAATGTTCTTTTTGATTCCCTCATAAAAATCCAGTATCTTGGTATCCGTTTTGCTAATAAATAGGGAGTATATATGTGTAAGATGACACTCAATGAAGATAAACAGCACAGTGGGATAACTCAAAGTAATTTATAGCCAATGTGGGATATTTTGATGTTATACCATAGTACAAAGCTCACTTAGTAAAATAAGAATGATATATATACCAAAACCTCACTGTAACGTAAAGATATATGGCTAAGTATCAAGAATAGGAGTGTCATGTCACGTGCCCTTGCGGCAGAGGTCGCGCTTATTACCCGTTTCGGAATTCTCAGTGATCTACCCGCAATATTTGCTGACAAGTTCTACTTGAACGGTTGTCATGTGTTGTAAAGTATCTTATCTGATATAAAAGATATGGAGAATCGCTCTGAAACAGGGAAATCAGTAGAAAGTGGGGTATACCGCTGAATACTGTGCTGATCTAACCACCGGGAGTCCAATAGCTCACTTTTGATATAGACAAGAAGTAAATATTGCAGTCTCATTTTATAGTCCTTCCTCTGTTCACTAATTTCCAAATGACTCTGATACAAAATCCGCTTAGTTTTACGCAATTAATTGGAATCTAATCATCGGAGAGGGAAGTTCGAGGACATTTCGCGACCGGGTAACCTTTCATAAACATCAATAACCAGTAAATAACAGCATTAAAATACATCTTGAGGTACTGAAAATGAAAACCGAATATACTCTAAACCACTTAATTCAGCTAATACATTTAGATTGGCTAATTTCACAAAACTTTTTTTATTCTGCTCAAAATCGGACATCTCTTCCTGCGAATTTTAGACTTTACTATGAGACCTCTGACACAGGTTTCGAAAAAAAATCCTCAAATGTTCATTTTCTTCTGTTTTGTCACTGCCACCAGATTCTAAATCTCTGCTTACCTATAAATCCTGAGTTTCATCCCCAAATAGAAGCGCTAGTTTGTTTTATTAAGATTATAAGATATGTGAACCTGGTGTACGGGTGATCAACCAGCAGATGATATGTTAAATAATAGGCCATATTCTCTAATAACAAACAGATTATATTTATTCAAACCACCTAAAATATAATTAAACAGACTATAAAACGCTATCGAAGTAATAAAATTCAGAGATAACAGTAAATTCGTTAAGTTATACGATACTATAAATGCCAACTATATGAGGCAGTGTGGTGAGGAGACATGTTAAACGAACACACAATAAAATTCCCAATTCAAGTATCTAACCATTCAGACCAGTATTAATATAATCAATTGCCCCATATAAGCCAATTGAGATAGATAAATCATCACTTCACCGGCTCCAAATGGAAAATAAATGGGCACTATATCTCATGGTATATGTACAGAGGGTTACTCTCTCGAGTTCAATACTGCATTCGGTTTACCAATATAATCTGCTTTCTCCCACTTTGAAGACAGGAATATATGAACACATAACACCGTAATCAGATGTATTAGGTCTCAAAGGTCTGAAATGTTGTTGTGTACTCCAAAGTTAGACTTTTATTATTACCGGATTTGGGAGTCTACACCTGTGACCTCCCAGTCTTACATAATAAATTTTTATAGAAAGCTATAACACTTATATGGATATCATCAAATGAGTTAGAGATTTTGATTTGGATACATAAACATTTACTTTTGTGACATTCAATTCGAAATAATTGGGAAATTGTCTTCATCAGTGGGCATACACACAGTACAGTATTGCATTTACTTTACCAATACCTGCTAGTTTTTGATGATTTTAGGCTTTCAATCGGTTAATACTTAAAACTCAAATAATATTCGATAGGTTACAGAAATTATAATCCTTATTCTTTGTAAAAAATTACACTTACATATTATTACCCGATTTGGAAGTCAAGACTTGTGACCTTTCAGTTAGACATAGAATGTTGAATGTGAAGATCAAAGGTATAAAATGTGTACAAATTGCATATGCGTTGTTGGTGAAACAGTTCTAAACATATGAATCTAGACTTTGTTGATTTCAAGTGCAAAATAATTGGACAATATGTATCGTAGAACCGCTTGCTGGCCACCTCCTTTGGTTCTACAAGGCATTTAACTTACCGATAAATACAGGTTTTTGTCACTTTGAAGATCGAAACATAACCATCCTGGCCAGTGTAATCAAATAGAATAGCCTTTGGAGATGTGATATGATGTTGTGTCTTCCAAATTTAAACAACCATTATTACCCGATTTGGAAACTGACATCGCTCCCAAATATATCTCTGGATTATGAACTTAAAAAGTAACATACTTCTGAGTTTTTTCGGCTCATTATGTTTCTTATAGCCGATTATGCAATATATATCATATTCAACTCTTAATTGTAAGTATTCATAGAGCTGGGTGGTCGTGATATTATTTTCGGGCTAAGGACTCGGTGTACCCCAATACTAACTGGACAATCAAAACATTGATACATCAGTATTAGGTAACTCAAACCTATATAGCTAAGATTCTAGTCACCATGCCCTACAATATAAGATAGTCAAACTGACAACTTTACAAGAAATGTAACCCATAATTGGGAGGTATTACTAAAGTTGCCAAATTAGGAAATTTTTACCGAATATGGAGCAGAATTAATCCACCACCAATTGAGATATATCAACCAAACTCTGGGAAGATAGATAAAGTCACATGGATAACATAATGAGATTGAAAAATTGCTAGATATATGAGAAACATTTGTCCACAAAATGCAGTCCTGGGAGATCTTGTATATCACTTAATTCTGTCATAACTTCACCAGTTGTAGTTGTATAAGCTCCGTATGTATGTCATTTAGAAAGCCAACTTCTCTATGCTGTGAGATTGTGATATTGGAGATGATTTCTAATGATTTAACCTTCTTACGGTAGTATGCTCCACAACCTCTCTATGATATGACACATAAACCATACTTATCTCAAGTATTTCATAAAGAACTGATGAATATTGTGATGTCATATGATATTCCATCCTCTGTTTATTCAATTAAAACCGATTTCAGTGTCAATACGCGCCGTCTTTATGACGTTCTAAAAATTGTTGAGTAAGCATAGGATGTGTTGCCCTAATATGTCACGTGATGTGAGGCACCGGATGATCAGTCTCTGGTATGGGCACTCCCTCACCACCTAAGATACGTTAAAGAACAAGCAACAAACCACCATTTCCATTGGATTCAGAGTCTCAAAAGTGCTTCATTCCATCCACATCACACAGTATATGATCCTAAGGCACTAAAATTTTACAAAAGCATATGATTCCACTGAGATACTATACTGTTGAAATGGGGTATAAACAGTCTGACAGCTCAATTACTTCGTAGACAAGTGGTCAATATTGTGATGTCATATGATAGCCCCGACTCTCTACTATATAGCAAGACCGCCTCCCATAATGATTTCGCTTTAGTCGAGCTATTGTACATCTCAGTTAAAAGTTGGCTAGTGAAGGGGAGTGTCACGTGCAAATAGCGCGATTATTACTATTTTCGGCTGAGCGACATTCGCGAAACCGGTTTGCGCACGTGTGAGTCAGAAGCAACCAAAGGAAAAAACACAACAAAACCATGATAACGCCCTCAAATGGAATACTTGTCATCAGTAAATGACACTAGAGCATCACAAGAGTACCACCACGTACCTCAAATCACTAAAACAGCAAAACTCAGAATTTTCCAGAATTTCAGTCAAAAAAGAGCATCTCCATATACGAATTCTAGCCGTTGACATGGCACCTGAAACAGCGGTAAATTTTTTTTTCTTGAATTCTTTCATTTCCCCACATTTATCAGTTCCATTCGAATCTCCTTCATTTTCTACACACACTGTATAAGTTACAGATCTTCAGCATAACAAGTTTGCATAAAGTTAATGACATTCCTAAATCTGGCTCAAAAGCGAGGTTCAACAACATTCCATGTAACTCACTCCAAAGTGGTCAACGAGGTATGTTACTCAAATCACATTCACTACTAAACATCCTCTGTTGAATGTAAGTTGTTTCAGGTCCATATCATCCAAATTGAGAGAGTTGGCCTTCGTCATACGATATCGAGGCATAGTCCGAGAATGTCCAATTTCCGGTCATTCATTGGCCAGTTTCTTTGGAATTAGCAATTCTATGTGAATGTCCATGGTTCATTACCTCTTGAATGTCAGTTCCAGGGTACAACTACGAGTATTCAAGAAGCTAGTGAGAAAGTTAAATCATGGCTAGAGGAAAGTGGTGCAAGGGTACAAACATCAAAATATCGTACTCAGGCAAGTCAGGACAGTTCTGTAACTTCCACCATAGCACCTTCTTGCCATTCAGAGTCCAGTAACACTAGTTTCAGGGTTGCAGCTGCTGAATTCAGTAAGATACACGGGATATCACAAACGGGCCACACATCCTGGCAAACTTCGGTACGGGCAACACATCCTCGTGACGTTGAACATCTGAATTTCGTACCAAGGAGTGTCACGACAGTTCTGTAAGTCACATCGTACCATTTTCTCGTAGTTCAGAGTCGTGTAGCATTTGTTACAGAGTCGGAGATAGTGAGTTGAGCAAGATACAGTGTAGTTTGTGGTAGAGAAAAAAAATTATCTGGTTCGGGCCACACATATATGGTTCGGGCCACACAAATGTCTGGTAGGCGCCACATTTTCTGGTTCGGCCACGACCAGCGTGCCCGTACCGTTTTCGCGGGTGTGCGGGTGTGCGGGTGTGCGGGTGTGCGGGTGTGCGGGTGTGCGGGTGTGCGGGTGTGCGGGTGTGCGGG